>JAOUWY010000043.1:18193951-18205882 GCA_025728095.1 Prietella phreatophila | reverse complement strand
TAGAGATTTGTGTTTTTTGTGTGTGTGTGTGTGTGTGTGTGTGTGTGTGTGTGTGTGTGTGTGTGTGTGTGTGTGTGTGTGTCACACACATATATCATAGATATAAAACAGGGGTCTCCAAACTTTTTTTTTTTTTTTTCCAAAAAATTTAAGTGGCTGAGAGCTTCTCATGTCATAGAATACTTACATCTTTCACACAATGGATCATAATGTTTAAATGAAGAAAAATCCAAATGCATCTGAAGGAGTCAGAAGAAAACCGAATCAGAGAATACAGTTCTTTATGGAAAACAGCACGTTGTTTATTATAGTTGTCTACACATATAGTTGTTTATGTATTTACATGAATGAAAGTCAAGACCAAACTAAATTAAACTGGAATAAAATCAGCAGTAGAATTTCAAATTTTGGCCTACATTCGGAACTAAAATCTATGCCACATGAATGAGTGCATGGTAAATGAGAAAAGAGCATCATGGGCCACAAGTATTACATGAAATGATTTCACAGTTTCTTATAGTTAATGAGCTGACTGACACTGCATTGATTCCACAAGGGAGGTATATGCTGGTGTGTGCTTTTAGGTTCACTCTTATGCAATCATTTAAATGGTCATGTGTCAGTCATGTTCTGAATATAGATTTGATCACATTCGTATCAGAAAACGCTGCTTCACAAAGGTATGTACATCCAAATAAAGCAGAGGCTTTGTGGGCAGCTTGGTGAATGTTCTTGTCTTTCTCTATTAAAGGGTTGGCAGTGAATGCCACACATGGCTCAAGACTTTCAAAATCATTGAACCCTTCCTCAAATTCACTCACCAAGGAAATAAAGAGGTGAAGTACCTTACTACTTCTCAACCATCTAACTTCTGTGTGAAGGAGGAGATCGCTATACTCTGCAGAAACTTCATCAAGTAACAATTTGAAACATCTGTGTTTGGATTTGCCTTGGATTGAGTTGATAATCAGAACAACCAGTGTCATGACATGATCAAAGCCTTAGTGTAGATCGCCTGCTGGTTTTCAGAGGAAGAAATGTGGAGGGAAAAAAAAAAGTCATGTGGTGGGAAAATTATCAAAAACCATCCGAACGAAAACAGTCAACTGAGCTGTATCAGTCAAGTCCACTGTAATGAAAACCATTTACACCTTTGCATGTAATGTTCTAAGTGTCCCATCACATCTGAAAGAAGAAAGCAAGGAAACTCTCCTTGCCACTGTGTTGGTACTGAGCTGGACATAAGCGATTGTTTTGGTAAATAAAGATTGTTGTTTTGGTAGTGTTGCTTTCAGCTGCTTCACATTTTCAGTTCGTAGCCTGCTACCCACAGGAAAGTCCTGTGTAAAGTTACGATAAACTTTATGTATGATGATGCACATACACACACACACACTCTCTCTCTCTCTATCGGTCAAAAGTTTGGAGAGACTTGACTGAGCTGTTTCTCATGATCCTAAAAACCTTTTGATTTGCAGGTGTATGATGCAATGTTTGAAATCTCTGTTATAGACAGAAATTTCATTATGCCAATATATTCATTTCGTTCTCCACACTTTGCCCTTTCCATTACTTTTTTAGAGGTTAATCTTGGTTCCATAACTTTTGTGGCTCATCCCTGTATTTCTTTGTGGATTCCAATCTGGCTTTCTGATTCTTGTTGTCAGGAAGTGATTTGCATCTTGTGGTATGGCCTCTATATTGCTGTTCTTCATTGAACAGCGGATTGTGATACCTTTAACCCTGCCCTGTGGAGGTTGTTGGTGATGTCACTGACTGTGTCTTCACAGCTCTCACAATCTTGTCATCAAATGGTAAATGGTCAGCTCTTATGTAGTGCCTTTTACCCTTCGCGGTTCTGCAGAGTGCTTTATACTGTTTATCATTCACCCATTTGTATAAACACTAACACACATGCAAGGCCCTAGCCTGCCATTGGGACAAACCTGTCTTGCTTAAGGATACTTTGGCATGTGGAGCCAGCCTGCGATTAGTGGACAACCCACTCTACCACCTGCACCACAGCCGCCCCTTAACCAACCAATGTTGGTTTTCTGTGGCTGACGTGTTCAGTGGCTTAGTTGTTGGTAGTAGTTTTTTTCTTTTTTCAGGACATTCTAAATTGCTGTATTGGCTATGCCCAGTGTTTGTCCAATGGCTCAGATTTTCCTGCTTTTCTTAGCTTAAAAATGCTTTTCTTCCATAGACAGCTCTCTGGAAGAAGGGTCGTATCATGATTTTTAAAATGTTTTTTAACATTAATTATTTTGTTTATTGGGTGTAATGGACCAGGTTAACATGCTTTAATGTTCAAAAAACACATTATTTGTCACATACTGTACATTATTGCTGCCTGAAACGCTCCGATTTCCAAAGCCTCTCCTTCCTTAAAGACATTATAAATAAACATTAACCACTGATTCCTAATTTCATCTGTTTTCGGAAGTCTCCACGACATGGTGCCTGAATTCACGGAAACCTCACCTTCTGTCGTCATGCCTGCCTTTGGGCGCGATTATGCTAATAGTGCATGCTGTGACATAAACGTGTTACTGAAGTAATATCTAGATTTTGACCGAGGTGTTTTGGGTAAGTCTGGAGCAGTGTTCTCTGTTAGATAAAATAGATCCCTTTGGGGGAGACTGAGCTTTGTGATTTTGCAGATCTCATAGCATACACAAACGGATACATTACACACCCAAACAAAAGGAAAACATTAAAAATCATGATATGACTTCTTTTAATGTGGGTTAATCCTGTCTAACAACAAATGCAGTTTTCACAAATTAAACCTAGGGCTCAAACCAAGAGTGAAAATTGAATGTTATTAATTGTTTAAACGATCAGTCTAATGGGGCACATCTGGGCAACAAGAAACCTGTCAGTGATGTGTTCCTCTATTTTTGATTACTTGAAAATCATAAAATGCCACGGTCTAAGTTATTACACAGTGCCCAGTCTCACTGCGAAAGGGGAAGATTCCTTATAGGAAACTAGATCATAAGAATCATCGCATTGAATCTAAATTCAGTGGGAATGCTTTCTCTGGTGTCGCCACATCAAAATTTGACAATCATTATTGCGCCTTACCATTTTAGGTAGTGTCAGCACTATCTGGCATGCTTGGACAGTAACCCACTCAGGGCATTTGGAATTAAGGAAATCTCAGAAGTCAAGTTAAGATTGTGTATGATATTTCTTAGTGGAGCTGAATAACCTCTCAACAGTCGAACCGTCCAAGTCCCCCAAAAGTGCAAGGGGGGGACCTCCCTCAGAGTATGTTATGCTACCTTTTTATATAGCATGAGCAGCAGTTTGAAAAAAATGGCTTTGACTGGCCACACACATCTCATAATAAGCATGTGATGGCCAGATAGGGGCCATCACATGCTTTTCATGAGAATAAGATAGGGGAGACCTAACTGGTGAGTGAGAATTGGCATAAACTAATATAAGGAGAAAAACGGGGTCAGGTGATTTGGGTACTTGTATACAGATTTTATTTGGGGTTTGGAGAATTATATGCTTTTGTGATGAGCCTGCCATGCATGCACTGACAACTGGATGGATCTGGGTTTGTTCTTTTGTCTAAACACAGGGTTCCTGCTTAAGGTTTTTTATTTCTCACCTGAGAATATGGCAATTGACTTTTGATTGTGAATTTGCAGTACATTCCCAACCATGCCCAGAACACAAATTATGGTGTATTTTGTACTGCACTGTGGCCGTTTGGTCAGACTTAGCTATTCGTCTAGCACCGTGCCTGTCTAAGCAAGTGAAAGGCTCCAAAGGAAACAGCAGCATCTAATAACGTCAACTTATTACTGGTAAAACGCTAACTATGAGAAAAGGTTCACAAATGACTGTAGATGTAGAAAAATAAACTAGGAAAAAATTGAGAGCAATCATATTGATCTTAAATATCCATTTAGTAAACCTCATAAGTAAGTAATACTAGCCTAATATAGTGTAGAAATATTTTTTCCCTAAACATTTTATTACAATTTATATTTAGGTTGACAGTTTTGGTTGTTTTGTTTTTTAAATAAAGGAACTGAGAGATTCTGTCTAAGCTATCCACATATGCTTGAAACATGATGAAGGTCATACTTCTGTTTGTCCTGCAGGGATGAATCAGTTCAATCCTATGGCGATGCAGAATGTGCCGATGTCTCAGTCCCCAGTAGGATCTCGTGCAGCATCCCCCATGAACCACCTGCCACCATTGAACATGAGCTCTGTTTCTCCGGTGAATAGTTCCCTCCATCCCATTTTCTGCTGCTAATATCCACTTTAGAATCTGGAACATATGTCAACTCAGTACTGAATTTAAACTTTGTGTGATATTGCAGTAATTTTTAATGTGTTGCTGTATAAGTGCTCTGTAAATGGAACCCTTTTACAAGGGTTATGCTGATCAATCCTTTTCTCACTTTGCAGATGGTTATGTCTCCTTCAAGGATGATGCAAGCTCAGGGCATGATGGAAGGCCATGCAAACAACATGGTGGGCCAGACCCCCAACCAGAACCAGTTTATGAACCAGACACATTTCCCAACTTCTACAGGGGGTATAAATGTGAACTTCGCTCAGCAAGCAGGACAGGCCAGTGGCACACAGGTGAGGGGAAGTGAAGGATGCTTTTCTGTTTGGAGGTGGGATGGCTCACAAATCGGAAATAAAAAAAGGTCTGTGTGGAAGCAATAACTAATTAAAAAAACAATTATTCACAGTTGGCATAGGGATATGGGCAAAAAAAATAAAAGATATTTACAATACACGACATGGCCAAAAGTATATCAACACCTAACTAATGATACCCATATGTGCTTTTTAAACATTCCATTCAAAATTTTGTGCCCCCTTTTCCGTTGTAACCATCACTATTCTGGGTAGGATTTCAACTAGATTTTTGAACATGTCTATAAAAATATTTATGCTTATTCGGCCAGAGCATTAGTGAGATCGGGTACTAATGTTGGGTGAGGAGGTCTGGTATTCCAATCCCAAAGAGAGAGTTTCAATTCATCCCAAGTGGTGTTGAGGACAGACCTCTTTGCAGGCCACTTGAGTTCTTCCACACCAACCTTGCCGCACCATGTCTTTATGGATTTTGCTTTGTGCCCAGGGGCATGGTCATTGTGGGACATGTTTGGGCTGGGGTCTGTAGTTCCAGTAAAGGGAAATCTTAATGTTACAACATACAAAGATGCTCTAGACATTTGTGTTCTTCAAACTTTGTGGCAGCAGTTTGGGAAAGATCCACATATGGGTGTGACTGTCAGGTGTCCACTAACATTTGACTATATCGTGTATTTCTCTAGTTTAAATCCTGGTTTTCAAAGTGCTGTCCAGTGTGACGATAGTATCGCAATATCTGTCAAGTCAGATGATTTACAGTGGGTATAAAAAGTCTACACACCCCTATTAAAATGGCAGACTTTTGTGATGAAGAAAATTACACCCAGATAAAGCATGTCAGAACTTTTCTCACCCTCACTGTGAAATTGCAACGTGTAAAAATTAAGTATAAACAAACTTTTTGGGGGAAAAATAAAAAGGTTACAATAACCTTGTTGCATAAGTGTGTACACTCTTTTATAATTGGGGATGACATTCAATTTCATGTTCAAAAGTAAAGGCTGTACCAGTTCTCACTGTCAAAAGGATTTGCCCAGGACATTAGATGATTTGAACAAGTGGAGAAAATGGAGCACCACAATGACCAAAAACAGGACATACCTCCAAAATTTACAAAAGGACACGGAAAAAAAAAATTCACGGAGACTGCCAAGAGACCAATGGCAACATTTATAGGAGCTGCAAGAATATCTTACAAGTACTGATTACACTCTGCATGTAACGACAATCTCTCATATTTTTCACGTCTGTGCTCTAGGGTAGGTAGCTAGATCAAAGTCCTTTCTCACAAAAAATATCCAAGCCTGTCTAAATCTTTCAAACCATGTGGGAAAATGTGTAATGGTCTAATGAGACCAATTCCAAAAGGTATGTTTTGTGCAATAAAAAGCACATGGTGCAGCATAGCTGTGGCAGCATCATGCTTTCGAGCTTTTCTTCAGCCAGAACTGGGGCTTTTATCAAGATTGAGGGAATCTTGAATAGCACAAATACTGGTTTATTTTAGTGCAAAGCCTTCAGTGGTCTCAAAGTTGAATTTCAACCTTAAGCATGGCAATGACCCAAAGCATTCAACCTAATCAACAAAGGAATGGATTAACCAAAAGATGATCACTGTTTTTGAATGACCGAGCCAAAGCCCAGACCTGAATACAACTTAAAAATCTGTGCGGTGACCTGAAACAGGCTGTGCACAGGGGATTCCCACACAATTTGATGGATCTAGAATGTTGTTCCAAGGAAGAGTCTGGAAAATATTGGCAGGTCAAGATGTGCCATGCTGATAGACTCTTACCCAAAAAGATCGAGTGGTGTAATAAAATTAAAAGGTGCTTCAACAAATTTAGTTTAGGGGTGTGCACACTTATGCTACTAGGATATTGTATAGATTCTGTTTTTCACTTTATTTGTATACTTTTTAGTTGCACAGTAAAGGTGAGAAGTTCTTACATGATTTGTCATTTCATATCACAAAAGCCATTTTAACAGGGTGTGTCGACTCTATATCCATTGTAAAATGTCTGACGAAAACGTGTTGTCTGCAGCTGTAAGGTTGTAGCTACTGCAGCGCAAATGCATGTGTAATTTATATAATTTTATTTACATTTTGTAATGAGCTTAATTACGGCTACTAACTCATTAGGTTTATATTCAGACCTGATTTCTGATTTTGCAAGCATTCCTGGCCTTGTTAACGAGTAACAGTAATGCTAGCGATTGTAGCTCCAGCCGTCTCATAACCAGCTTAAGGTTTTTTTTTTCTGCAGCTGTACATTTAACATTTGCTGTTTTTTTGTTTTGTTTAAGTGATGATTTGATATTTTAGAGTAACATAACACAAATATAGGGTAACATTTGTCTTGACAAATTTCGACGTTGGCTTGTTAGAGCCAATCTGAATGTTTAAAATAGTTATCAGTTTGAATTCTGAAGGTAATGCGCAGTTTTAAGAAGAAAGAGACAGATGTATTGGGTGCCAATACTTGTAGAGTTGAATAGATAGAGATATGAAGTGAGAGTCCCTGTTACAGGTTCATTGACAGTGAAAGGGTGAGAATATGGGCTTCAGGCCGTCTGCACGCAAGTGTGTGTGTTTTGACAGTTGGAGTTTGAAATCTTGGAATTTTCAGAGCCTGGCTCGGAATGGTAGTCAATGCAAGTGTATGAGAGTTGAGGTTTTTGGATCGTTCAAGCATAAGTCTGAACAGTCTGAAGGACTGTGCTGAGTTTGGTGGAAGTAGCTTGAAAGCTAAAGGAGTTATAACAGTCATATTTTTGTGGAAGTCAGTGGGAATTTGGTCACTTTGAGCTTCAGTAAGAAAAGTGGTAGCAACTCGAGTCAACAGATTGAAAGTCAGTGCTGAGTTTGGTGCATGTGCATGTAGCTTGAAAGCTTAGGGAGGAGTAGCATTTAGAAATTTTGGTTCTCAGTAGAATAATAACCAGATTTGTTATTGTCGTCCCCCATAATGGTATTCTCCTCAGTGAGTCGATCGTTTTGATGTATGACGTGACTGCAGTAGTTTGTTATTGTTAGGTCCTACTACTGATTTCTCAATGAGTGTTTATGGGGGAAATTTCATCTGGAAATATGACACTGACACACAAATGGGAATGGCGAGGCAAGTAATTGCACACATCTTCCGAGAATTCTGATCGATTTTACCTGTGATCCGTGTCTGTGAGTCAAAGGGTGCGGGATTAGTCAGGTGCCGAATATTTCCTTTGGAGCGCTTCTGTTGGCCTCTTTGCTCCTTTGGACTCCATTTATTTTCCATTAGTGTGTATTGGGAATTCTAATGAGAAATTCCATACAATGTGAATGTGCGATCGATTCCCAAATGAGATTTCCTGATTCTCAGGCCCAAGCCGAACACTTGGACACATCATTCATGTCTCTGTCACTGACTGTGTGGGAGTTAGGGGGGGGTCTACATTTTCCTATTATTTTCAATGGGGCCAGAGTACTGCCATTTTCCCGACATTTCTGGAGAAAATTCTGAAACAGTGTGTACATACAGTGTCTAATCCCTAAGATATACGAGAAGATATGTGATACGAGCATGTCAGCTGAACAACATCCAAGCTGAGACATCAGTGTTTTATTCCCCATTCATTCTCTACAGGTCAAAAACATGCGCTTATTTTAAAAAAGTATTTATTTATTTTTGTATTTTGTTTTTATTTATTTATTTATTGGTCCACGGTTTGAACATTGTAAGTCAGATGGCTTATAAAATTCATAGCACCACCTCTCCTCAATACGCCGGTTGATTTGAGCCCTCATTCTTATCCGTAGCACAAATGGTGCGGGATGAGTTGCACGACTAAATTTTGTCTGAAATAATAATAATTGTTGTTGTTGATGTGATTCGATTTTGGTAAAAATCGGACGAACGGTCTAGGAGGAGTTTAAAACAAACAAACAAAAAAGTAGGCTTTTCAGAAAATTCAAAATGGTGGAAATTTAAACCATGGTGTGCAATCGAATTGTCTTGAGCCAATGAACCAGAGGGAAATTTTGTTTCTAGTCCCTACGGTTCTAATGTTAGCAAAAACATGGGTGCAACTTTGGAGAATTGTCGGTAATATAGTGTTTGAGTTTGCTGAATTAACAATTCAGACTGTCCTCTATCTGTATTCATAACTTTCCCCCAAGTGGTTCTATGGGCTGCCATAGACTCATGTAGAATAATAGTAATGAGAAGAAAACTAATGAAAACAATAGGTGCCTATGCACCTTCGGTGCTTGGCCTCTAATTATAATAATAATAATAATAATAATAATAATAATAATAATAATAAGCTAATAATAATTATAAGCTTGTAAAGCTGAACAGTATATTGGCTTTGTGAAACCAACATTATAAGTATGAACAATAACAATAGTGATGCTTTACAAGCACCTCTAATAATTAAGCTTATAAAGCAGAACAGTAATATATAATAAATAATATAATAATAATCTTATAGAACCCCTGGGAAAAAATTATTTTATCACCACACGTGGAGGATGCTCACCTGGCTTTTTTACTTCGTAGCAAATAAATAAATCATAGGTATTACAAAACAATTTTTGTTTAATATTTGAACATTCTAACTTCATGAAACATACCTCAAACAAGATTAATTAAATTGTTTTAATTAATGGCATATTATTTTTCCAGATCAAGTAGAAGAAAAAATTATGGAAGTACAGCTCAGAGGACTCATTTGGCAGCAAACGTCACTATGAAACACCGTGCAAAACAATTTTGTGCAATTGCAATTTCGCCAATTCAAGTAATTTTCCACAAGAAAAACACAAAAAAAACTGCAAGTTGCATTGCAAATTTTGAAAAAAGCTGCAGCAGAATCAAGAATTTTTGGCCGCAACAATCACAAAATAACTCAATGTGACATCCTGTATGGACTGTGTGATGAGAAACAGCCAAAAAGTGTTAGAGAGGGACTTAAATTCATCTGCTCTCAAACACATAGCATGATTCAAGGAAACACAGAACATAAAAATAGCTATGATTCTTTTCACTGTACTTCCAACTCTCTTTGCAGCTAATCTTCCCGATCCAGTCCTTCCTTCACATTTTTTCTGCCACTAGGTGGAGGAGGCATTACGTTTTCAGATTGTCCATTCTTCCGTGTGTGTGTGTGCATCTGTCCGAGATTCTCATTAGCATGATATCTCAAGTGGTTGAATGTTTGTAGAATTTGTATGGAATTATCATTGTAACCACCAGATGAGTTGATTAGATTTTGGAATTGATCCAGACAGGGTCAAGGTCACATCAAGCTGAAATCTTGTTAGCAGCAGCGACACCTACCCTGTTCTACTTGTCTTTATCTTGTATCCATAAACATAGTGCAGATGGACATGATACAGCTCTCACATTTATTTTCATGAGGAAGTGGAAATTGAGGATCAGCTTTGCTTTGCCTGGGATCTCTTGAAGTGAAACCTCAAGTATGTGCAAGCCTAGTCTATAAGCACTCTTGTAGTGTGTGTACCTTCACAAACATCAGCAGGTAGTAAGTTATATAATGTGAGGAGCACAGCATTTCTGAGATTTTGTGTAAAGAGTGCACTAGGCATTAGTGTAACAATATTAAGTGTTTAAGACCTGGTGCCTTAACACAGAATTCATTCCCTGTGATGTGGTTATAGGTGCTTGTGTATTATGGATATTACAGCTTTGAACACCGTTCAGCCAATTAGATTTTAGAATCAAAACCATCACTTTCATAACTGTCCTTTGGTAGCTCCTTTAATCTGTTATACCTGATGTTTTTATCCTCTGTTGATAAGAATTGTAGATGTGCTATATTATCCAGTCTCCCCCCAGGTCTGGATGCATACAATTTTGTAAGTATTGTATCCTTAACAGTCTATGTGTCTGTTTCTTTTGTGCAGCCTCAGCAGCAGAACTCGAATCTCTCCCTGAATACTCTGGGCTCCCTGACTCCACAGCCTGCTATGTGCTCTACCCCTCCACCTCCTGCCTCCACCCCTGTAGGCCCTAACCTACAGCACATGGCTCAGCCCTCCACACCCGTGTCTGCTGGGAACCAGGCCTCAACAACCCACATACCCCACCCACCATCAAGCCTTTGCTCCTCCCCCAACCCCACACAGTCGCTCCCTTCTCTGCCCCAGGCAGAGCCTCCCATTCAGATACAGCAGCCACGCTCTGAGAAAGCACAGCACCCTGCCACTCCGGTAAGGGTAACAACATGTAAAGTGCAACGTGGCCATTAATGTTCAGGCCTTTCAGCACTGTGAAGAAGGCTTGCTCAGCTGACCATATTACTTTAACCATCTATTCATCTTGTAATGTTTTTGAAAGCAGCTAAACATTGGTCATGCACAGTCCATGTTTCCATTATCAGTTGTCATTCTTTGTGATTAGGTTTTTGCTTAATTCTTCCTAATGACTGTAACTTAACAGCTTGATCAGGCAGCAGCTAACATGGATAACAGAGTCCCCACACCTGCATCTGTAGCTGAGATGCACTCCCAACCAGAATTTACTGCTGCTGTGTGCAAAGCAGTGCCAGAAGAGGATGAACCAGACACTGAAAGTGGCAAGAAGCTACCTAAACTCAAAACAGAGGTATGAAGTATGCACAGCTGAAGACTTAAGAATTAATTGTTTCTGTTCCACACGTCTGTGGATCCATATTTATCCAAGATTTTTGCAAATAGGTCTATTTACTTGAAAGTGCTGGAACCCTTTATTATTTTTATGGATTCAAGCATAAAGTGCTTGTAACCCTTTTTTGTTTTGAATTTTTCTTATTAGGGGGCTTTATTGCTTTTAGGATTCTTCTTCAGGGGCCAAGTACAACATAATCAGCAAATGACAGACTTTTGGACCCTGTGCTCTGTTTGTGTGCTTGTGTGCATACGTCACCAGGAAAAACAAGACAGTCTGTGTTTATCAGCTGAATTGTGTGTTTTCCAGAGGCTGTGGTCCCTTTAAATGTGTTTCACTGGGTTGAGCAATCAAAAGTGTGCCATTTATGAGCATCAAACTCAGTGCTGCTTTGAGAGGATTAGTGACTTTCCTGTTTGATAGTGAATTCTTCTGCTTCTTTGTATTTAAATAGTAGTGTTGACTTGAGAAATGTGCATGGATGTAGTGTGTGGTTATGAGCTACATATATACATACATGTATACATACACACAGTAGGGGGGGGGTATTTGATCCCCTGCTTATTTTGTACGTTTGCCCACTGACAAAGAAATGATCAGTCTATAATTTTAATGGTAGATTTATTTGAACAGTGAGAGA
>JAOUWY010000043.1:17920792-17933659 GCA_025728095.1 Prietella phreatophila | reverse complement strand
ACACACACACACACCCACACACACACACACACACACACACACACACACACACACACACACACACACACACACACTCTGCCTGTCTCTTTGGGATACACCTCACCATGTTTCTGAGCCCCGGCCCTAATTAAAGCTCCTTTTTTGTCCTCACTATGTGGAACACTAAACCAGTTCACATCTCCTGTGGCCTTAAATAGCCAGAGAGAGAGAGGAAGAACCTCCAGTACAGACATCAAAACCCAGAGATCTGACAGAACTTCACATAGTCCCAAAACTTACATTATAACTCACATAATTTACTGTTTGTTTTTGTATATAGTGTTTAAACATCTATACGTTTAGCACCAACATTAACAGTATGAGTTATGAATAGTCATGAGTTTGGACTTTCCATATTTTGTTCTGAGGAAAATAGAATTCGTCATTTTGGGAACATTTTTAATCTCTTGATTAATGGATAATTCCAGTCGATTCTCTCCGCACGCAGACTGAACCAGGTCTGCGGGATGGAATCAGGGCTGTATTTGACAGAGGAAATGACCTTGTTCCATCTGGTGATTAATGATGTGTGTCGTGTGAAAGTCCTCCTGAGTTCTGGATCATGGTGGGAAACAGGTGGCACAGAAAGAAGGATGAGCCCCATTTAGCAAACACCTTGTCTGACTTACCTGCCAAAACACATCCGGATATAATTAGGCCAAATGAAAGATAAAAGGGGAGATAGCATGGCCTGAGTAATTTAATTCTTTGTGGGAAAAATACGAGTTTATAACAACAGACATGTCCTTAACAAGTCCTCAATGCTGGTGTTATCAATGAATGTTAATCACATACAGAATGATAAAATACTACTCTGAGCTAACAGAGTGATCAGCAGGGAGCAGGTATGAGTGAAGTGACTAGCATTATAGTGCTACTCCATATTTATGAGATGCATTACGGTGCCATTCTACAGCGAGCACAATGCAATTTTCATTTTTATAAATAAATAAGCAGCTGTGATATTTTAAAAATTCAAGCTGTTGTCTAGACTTGAGTATGATGAATACTGCTTTTCTACTTTTTAAAATTTTTTTATTATTTACACCCTTGTTCTTTTCTTGTCTCTCTACAGGTTATTTTGTGAAGCACGCTCCAAGTCAGGATCTGAATATCAAATAGGATACAATGTGGCAGCCTAATGAGAGTCAGTACTGCAATCCTACTGCAAATCAGATAATATGGTGAATGTGTTAGAGCCCATGGCATGCCAACGGCAGTGACTGTACAGAACGAGTGTCTACTTCTTCCTGCCTGCTTTATGGTCCAAAGTCACTGCACTTCTTTTTTCCACAATTTCTCCTCACAATGAAGACAAATACATATACCCCGTCCTCTCCCAGCATTGCTCTCCTGCTCTTTCCTTTTCTTCTCCTGCTATTTTCAGCACCAGACCTCGTCTGTGGTGATTGCTGGCTGATCGAAGGGGATAAGGGCTACGTATGGCTGGCCATCTGCAGTCAGAACCAGCCGCCATATGAGACAATCCCGCAGCACATCAACATCACCGTGCATGATTTACGGCTCAATGAGAATAAGCTCAAGGCTGTATTCTTCTCCTCACTGAGCCGCTTCACAAACCTGACAGACCTCAACCTGACCAAGAACGAGATCTCCTACATTGAGGATGGTGCCTTCGCTGGCCAGGCTAACCTCCAGGTGCTGCAGCTGGGCTACAACAAACTGACCAATCTGACGGAGGGCATGCTGCGAGGCCTGGGACGCATACAGTGCCTCTTCCTGCAGCACAATCTCATTGAGGTCATTGCCACAAATGCCTTCTGGGAATGCCCCAGCCTCAGCAGTCTGGACCTGTCCTCTAACAAGCTGGCTCGATTAGACTCGTCCACGTTCAGAGTGTTGGGAAAGCTGATGGTGTGTGAGTTGGCAGGGAACCCTTTTCACTGTGGCTGTGATCTGTACACTTTCCTCGTTTGGCTGGAGGCTTTCAACAATGTCACACACACCTACGATCGACTACAGTGCGAGACTCCACGGGAGCTTTTCGGCTACCCATTGCTAAGTCCCATTGGAGGACCTGGTCGAAGTGCTCTCAACATCCTTGCCTCCATGTGCAGAGATGGAGTTTTTATTCCAGGAATGACTTCATTGCCACCAGATTTGGATTCCTCAGGCATGGGGCCTGATGTGTTTGATCATATTGGACCATACCATCAGCCCACAACCTCATCCTCCTCTGAGAACACATTTAGCCCCAGTATCGCACTTCAGCATGTGTCTCTTTCTTCAGCGTCCTTGCTCGTGCAGATACCACGGCCCTACAGCAAGATGTATATCTTAGTACAGTACAATCAGAGCTTTGTTTCTGATGTGATGAACCTGAAAAACAAGAAGGAGTTGATTACGCTAAACAAGCTCATACCAAACACCAACTACACTTTTTGTGTGGCCTCCATACGCAACTCCCAGCGTTTTAACCACACATGTCTTCACTTTTCCACTCGGACTCCCACTACAGATGACTTGCTGCCCACCCCGTCCACTACAACACATTACATTATGACCATTGTGGGCTGCTTGTTTGGGATGCTGATTATTCTAGGTCTGGTGTATTACTGTTTGAGGAGGCGTCGAAGGCAAGAAGAGAAAGAGAAATCAATTTGTGTGAAAAAGACCATCCTAGAGATGCGGTATGGATCTGAGGTTGCAGCTGCAGCTGCCAATGATCCAACAGCAGTGCATAAGCTCCATGAGCAGGCCCACCACCAGCATCACCATGGCAAGCTTCCCATGTCCTCCTCAAGCTCAGGCATGCTGGGTCATGGCCCTGGTAATACCAGTTCCTCACGTCTCTCCACTATTCCTCAAGTAGAGAAGTTGGCCACGGCCTTCTCTGAGGCCATGGCAACCAAAGGCAACTACATGGATGTTAGGACTTCAGGAGCCGGAGATGAGAGGGTGCGAGATGGAGTAAGGCAGGCTGTTAGAGCAGAAGACCTAATGGAGGAAGATGGAAGTGACCTGGGAGATGACTCAGATGATGATGATGGTCGAGGGTCAGCATCAGAGATCTCTACTATTGCAATGGAAGTTGATAAAGTTAACCAGATCATTAATAACTGCATTGATGCGCTTAAACTCGACTCTGTAGCAGCTGCAGTGTCCTCTGCTGCCACATCGAGTGGAAATCCCACTTCACCACCACCTAGTAGGACCTCTTCCATAACCAGGGGGCTAATTCCACTCTCACCTAGTATCAGTGAGGCCTGTCAGGTCCTTCCCTCCCCCAAAATACCTCCTCCACCTCCTCTGCCTCTAACAGCTCCTCTTTCTGAAAGGCCAGGGATTACAGGAGGAGGCTTCATGTCACCTCCATATCGCCCCCCACCACCAGCCACGGCAGTGAGACCTATTCAACGACAGATGAGTGCCGATGCAGCTGTGATCATCAGCTCGTCTAAGAAACATTGTGGCCCTGCTGGTGGAAAAGCTAGGGTGTACAGCCTGGATGTTCCAGAACCACGCAGTCCTGATCCCTGTCAGTATCCTGAGAAGGGTAGCCCAGCCCGGTGTGGGGAACCTCTGGATAGGCTTCCCTTAGTTGGTGGTGGTGGTGTAAGCTGTAACATGGATGGCGTCACTATGGATGGCGTGAGTCGTCAGCAGCACCTGGAGGTACATCCAGACTTCCACTGTGCAGAGCATCGTCACTCAGTCCCTGCCCTCTACTACGAGGGCTCCCATGACTCCCCTGCACAAAGGGCCTCTTTCCTCAAACCCCTATCACGTGCCAAGAGAGACGCTGCTTCTTATTCTCAGCTCTCACCCCAGCAACACAACTACTCAGGGTACTCGTCCAGTCCAGAGTACTCCACCGAGAACACACTGAGAATATGGGAGCGCTTCCGTCCGTATCGAAAGGGTCCACGTGAGGAGTCCTGTTACATAACAGCTGGAAATGCACTACGCAAGAAGGTCCAGTTTGCAAAGGGGGAGGACCTACATGACATCCTGGACTACTGGAAGGGTGTGTCAGCACAGCAAAAGCTGTGAGCTTTGAAGCAGTGGGGATCTAAAGCACCGGCTTCTACAGTACCTTAATCGTTTCAAGATCCTCTGCGGCGATGTAGCCAGAAGGATGGCTAGTGTGTACAAAGCAAGGTTGAGTGTGTCAGAGTCTGAGGACAAGTTTTACAGGATGAGTCATCAGAGAACCAGAGAGAGGGAGAGAGTGAGATTCACAATACAACCCACGTCTGTAGTAGCATTAATTTAAATCTAATTTTAGACTCATAAGCTGAGGCCAACATGTGTTTGATGAAGTTGTTCCATAGGGCATATCATTTGTTATAAAATAATTGTGTTTGCCCCGCATTCATTTGTGAATCTATTGTTTATACCGATGGCGAGACCTCTGTATCCTGAGTTCTCATTCAGCCTCAGAAACCCTGTGCATGTGATTCACTGCCGCTGCATTCGTTTCTGAATTAACCATGGTGTGTTCAGAGGCTGCGCTGATTTTCTATAAAGCTGCCAAAACCAGACTTTCTCATCTCTGTTCCAGAGCTGTCAGATTTCCATTTCAATAGGATCTCAAAAAAAGGAAAGATAAGAAAAGAGGAGTACAGAATATGAAAAATAAACCAGTACAAACACCCCAGAGATCTTCAGCAGTGTCAGGATCTTTTGCCAGCTGCATGACCATGATGATATTTAAATAAAAGAAATGTCAGTCAAATTCAGGCCAGGACTATTACAATAGCGCTGGACAGGTGTGCTAGCTGGGAGAGAAAAACAGTCCCGGTTCGTATTAAATACACATGCGAAATGTTACACAATTTGAGATATTTTTTTTTTAAAGAAATCCCCAATATAATTTCAAAATATAAATTACAACTTTAATTCTCTAACTCTACCTCTAGCCCCTTTATTTTCAGCCATTATTTAATTAAAGTCCAGTTTGATTAGAGTAATTAATCAGCAATTAACCAAATCTGTTTGGTGTAGTGCATGGGAGTGAACCGTCAAGACTTCTAATTTGATTAAAATGGATCACGCTGTCCTTCCCTTTCTCTGTTCTCGTTTAACCTTCAACATCATGAATCAATAAGCCAAAAAATGAGATTAGTGAAACAGAGGGATTAATATACTGTACGTGTATCAACAGCACTACAGAAGTGTGTGAGAAGCATTTAATCCACTGAAACGCTTCATCCTGAGAGATTGGACCCTTAAAGAGTTTGTCATATAACATCCTGGATAATGATCATCATAATGATAATAAAATATATGATAGATATGATAGATAGATAAATCCTTCCATCACTGCACAGTGTTAAATGGATAGGTCATTTAAGAGACGTATGATGATATCAGTAATAATTGTAAGGTTTTGTTCTCAGTATCCACTCTGCAGTTATTAACAGGATCCATCATCAGTTAGCCAGCTTCTGAACTTACAAACCTTCAAACTTCATCATTGATTCTTTTATGTATTGTATTTATTTACATTCGTTTGGTGTTGCACCATTGCAGCATGAGATTTTACACCGAATTCAGACGGGAAAACAGGAGCGTTATCCATAAATCTAACACCAAAATGTACAAGTGCGAAAGAAACACAGGGAGTGAGCAGCTGTAATTACAACACAGCTCCGTTGAAGCATTTCGACATGACACGAGTGTTCAAGGCCATGAAATAAATCGATTAATTCGTGACCACACATAATAAAAATAACCACGTCTCCTCAGCAGTAGAGTAGAAGTGTGTTATTGGAGAGCACCTTTTTGAAGCTAAAGCTTCAAACACATGCACGTGGAAAATCATTATAGACGATAAAGGAAGTGCGTCTGTTGTGGGATACGCACGCATCCAGTGTGAATTGTTCTTTTAGTGTAAATACAATACATTCTTTGAAATCTAAACACGGCTAATTATCTCTCACTCTCTCTTCCTGGAGTTTAACAGTCGATGGTGTGGGATTTAGGATTCAGAGCTGTTTGCTCCTAAGCGTGACGTGTTTACAAATGCATGTCTGTATAAAAGTTCACACCTGAAGGATGAGCGAATATCATGGATATGAAGAGGCCTGTATCTGAGACTAAGGAGGGAATTACCCAGCCCCCCTCAACACACACCAGTGAAAATGGAGAAGCAACCAAGATAACCCCATCCACCGTCCATCAGCCGTGGGAGCGAACGGAGGAGGAGGAGAAACTGTTACCGGAGGCTTACTGTGACAAACTTCCTGCTCAGTTTAATTACTGCTTTATTTCTATTTCTACACAGAAATGAACTACAGTCAGTCCACATTCACACATGACTGTAATGTCTGATAGATCCATTTATTTTTTGTCTCTTTTTCCTTTTCACTGAGCAAACTGTCATTCCTGTAAAAATCTCTGATGATAATTTGATCATCAAAAGAAATTTCCCCATACATACCTTTAGGATGATTTTTATTATAATAAGATAATTATTCATAAAGATGTATATTGATTGCTTGTTTTGGTTGTGAGATGTTCGTCAGTGCTCTCCTGCTCAAGGCCATTTAACATTTTCTTATTAAAACATGATAGACATAACGCCCAGGCCAGACTAACACATTAAGTGATATTTTTTCTGCAGACTTCTTCATTAACGCAGATGAATAATCCTCGCAGTTCCCTCTCCCATCATCTGCTGTAGTTTTATAGATTTCTGCAGAGTGTTGTTTTCACTCATCTCCGGCTTTTCTGTCTGAATTATATGCCATGTTTTGACCTGAGAGGAGTCCAAGTGTTTACCTGGGAATGTTCATAGTGGATAATTACTCGATCCGGTCAAATGTCAACAGTTTGTTTTCTGCTCTGTAACACTGAGATGATAATTACACGCTCGAGGCTAGGCTCATTTTCCCCAAACAGCATCAACCTTACTCGTTGGTCAGGGTCAAAGCAAAGAGTCGCATAATTACAGCTGGTTTTGTGGTAAAGAATAAATGAATTTCTCACAGTTAGGATATAAGCAGAATAATTACACGCATGTTTATGGTTAGCAAGCTGTTGTGGTAATGTTTGTCAGTAAATTGGTACAAATTTCATGTTTATGTTTATCACATTTCTACACCAACATGCATGTACGCGTTTAATTTAACCATCACTCAGGTCCTGTGTGTATAATGATGTTTGATGGTGAGATTATATGAGGAGGTTTGTGTGCTATTTATACTGAAGTGTGTGGAATTGAATAATATTATTGTCCCAAAGTTATCGAGTCTTGAGAAACAATATTATTTTTGTCAAGGTGTAATCACAAAATTTGACACTTTATTGCATGAATGTGAAGGAAATTCCCTTATGTGCAATCAACATACTTACATGACTAAATATTACAGCAACAAGCCACGACTGACCTTAAAAATAACATTTTATTTTAAGTTATTTGGCAACTTTTGGTTTTAAGCTAACATATTTACGTGGTGTATTTGTAAAAGTAAGTTTAAGTAAAAATGTGATGCAGAAACACAATCCCAAGACACGTTTATAGTTTTCTACACAGCGTATACATTTTTAACACATTTGATCAATAAGCTGAATTCCCTGAGAATTCCCAGAGGTGAAAGTAAACATAAACATTCAGGCAAAAAATAAAAAATTAATAAAAATCACTAGCATGACACCAAAATATGAAATGAGTTGATTTTGAAGAACCAAATGATTAAAAAAATATCTCAATTTGGTTTGCTAGCTAATGAGCTTAATCTTTTCTTAAATATGATTTATAATATTGTCCATCATCAGGAGCAATGTGCTAAAAGGACTAAAAAGCTATAATTAACATTTATTGGCTCCAGATTAGATTTTTTTGCTAATAATTAATGCCTTAAATGGGTTTATTTTGGATTTTAATTGAAGTAAGCACAGCAGCACCACTGACAGGTTGTAATATAAATACAGAATTTCATGAGTAAGAGAGAAGTGAGGCTGAGGCTGATTTTTTTCTCACCTAGACTGTAGGCCCTATTTACACTAGTGCATTTTAAAAATGATCCTCAGCCACACTGGCATTTCCATTGTATTTCAGGAACGATCTCCGTCCACACTACACGAATGAATACGCATGTACCATGACCATTCATGCACACTGGGCATGCGCATATAAGTGTAAACCGGAAGTTGATTGCTAGTCACCGGCAGGCACAACAAACCGACATTCCATGTAGGGCTTACGGCGCTTGAAATGAGATTTGTTGCTGATTGCTCTAATCATAGCTTGCCTCTTGCACACGTAGGCAGCTGCAGTATTATAAAATACAGTATTTAACTACACAATGGCTGCTAAGGATGACAAAGCCAGCAAACCTTGAGTTTCAGTCTCTGTGGAATTGTGTGTACGATCATGTGTAATGGGCTTGACAAATCAGGGAAGGGTACGCAATGATCCAGGGGGCGAATGTAGGTGAAGTCACACCTTCATTTTCAAAAGTCTTTTCCCACAGTTTCCGTTTTTAAGGTTTGAAAACGCCGGAGTAGTGTAGATGACAGGCCTATCCGTAGCAAAAGTTACGCGTTTTAAAACGAAAACACACTAGTGTAAACAGGGCCTATAGATTCATGTCCCAAAGCCAGGCACGCATTACAGACCTAAGATAGTTAAAATTTTGTACTGATGAAAGCTCCTCACAATTTAAAGTGTTTGTGTGTTTGTGTGTGCTCAACACTAATAATTTCATTAATTTTAGTTATTTTAGTTGCATTTTAGTTCTTAAAGTATTTGATGAGTCAGTTCTGGGGAAATCATCTGTAGGATCCAAAACATGAGCAGAGTGACAGTAATCACTGTAATATTCCATAAAGCAGAAAGTGGATTAATCTTCCACAGCGGTTTATAACACTTTATAAGCTTCTTATCCATGTCAGTGTATATAAGAAGATGGGCCTGGAGAGAGTCTGAGAAACTGAGAAACACACTTTTCATCCACATTCCACCTTTAATTCAATTAAAATGAATTGGAGTTATCATTAAAAACCAAAGTTATTTGCTTCATCGTGTGTTCCAGAGCTAAGCGATGCTGCTATTGACACAACACTCCTTATTTTTAAGACGGATGAGGATAATTAGAGGCTGTGTCTCAGGACTGTCAATGACTCCACTGCCACTAAACTGAAGACTGAACGCTGAACTTTGGAGCTTTAACATGTCAATTTGCTCATTGTTTAAATTCAAAAGCTCAGGAGTTTCCTGAAACTGGGATAATTGGGATTCTTTTATAGAGGTTTAAACTCCTTTCTTTTTCTCTCACTCACTCTCTCTCTCTGTCCTCCTCAGCGAAGCACTAAAGAAAAGTGTCCCTCTGGCTGAGGGCCATATTTCCCTATGACTATCTGTTTACAGCGAGCTTCTCAGTTTCTCATCAGATGTGTGGGTGTGTTGGAGGATGTGGTGGGAAAGTAAAGCGGGACAGAACACAGGACGGATAAATGGAGTCGTTTTGAGACAGAGGCGAGAATGAACAGGCCAATCAGCACACAGCTCCGGCTCTCAGCACTCAAGAGCTTTGATAGCCTAATTGAGGCGTAAATCTTTTTTATCAAGCTGAGAGAGAGAGAGAAAGAAAGAGAGAGAGAGTTTATGAAGTGAAGTGGAATGGAGAGGTGGTTAGAAAGACTGAGGATGGAACACTGAAAACACCAGGAGGAGGAGTGAAGTAAAACAGATTAAACAGTGAAGAGAGAGGAAGAGAGATGATAAATAACCTAATACAAGCTGAAGGCATGAAGACGTGTGAATAACAATCATGTACAGACTTGCTCAGGTGTTAAAATTCCAGAGAGAGAGAGAGAGAGCGAGAGAGAGAGAGAGAGAGAGAGAGAGAGAGAGAGATACCACCACCAGTGTACTGCACAGAATACGCACCGTAGACCGCAGGGCAAATTCAATTCAGTTCCATCCAAGCAGCTCGACTAACCCCAGCTTCACACCATGCCATCACTAATCCCCCTCACTTCCCTCTCCATTAGCCGCTTCTCAATTAACTCCATCACGAGTCGAGTGAAGTTGCTGTGATCTCACGCTCGCTGCTATTGTACGGCGTGGCATTCATCGCCTTTTCGCTGAGAGAGATATCGAGCTGAGTTCTCGACTCTATCACAGCTCTCAAAGCTTGAAGAATAGACAAGGACTTATTCACTCTGGGCTTCTCCTCACATGCGGATTGAGCGATTGATCCATGTCTCTCAGATGTTTGAGAACATCATCGACCCCCAATTGTCCTCAAGTCAGAGCTAATAACCTTTAGGACTTTTTAACACCACTTTGAATTTAATTGAACACCTAATTTGCAGTAATAATACACAAAACACACAAAACACAAACCCACACACTTACTCCAGACGCTTTTGTTTGTACACCCTTATCACAGAATGAAGTGTTGTTTGATTTCACAGAGATTCTTTTAGTAACACACCAGCTCAATAGTCTATGTTAAGATGCTAAAATGAACAAGTAAATATATATTTAAAGTTTGCGACAATCCCCCCTCCCCACCTCTCCCTGCTCTCTGAATGTGCTATATTGTAATTCTATAATAACCTGTATGTCCACTATTTACCTTTATAATTTTCAACCTTCAACCTTTTTTTAACATTTTGAAATTCTGTTTGGAAATCATTTCTAAAATAGAGGTATATTTAATATTGACCACCCAATGCAATTCAAACCTTAATTCCTCAGTTATGTTGTAAAACCTTTTACTGCATGGTCTTGCCATATGTCACAAATTAATTTATCTTTTTTTAATGGGTAATAATCCAAAACATCTAACTTCCTATGTAACGAGAAAAAATTACTTTAACATTGACATAACATCCGAAATGCTATGTCACATGACCAGGGTGTGCTGTTTGCTTTTCTGCAGTCACATGGCATGTTGAAAGTCATCATCGGAGGCCTCTCACAATTAGTTTAATTTTGATATTTAGGCCAAACTATTATAGGAAAATGTTTAAACACTTTTAAATGCTTACTAGGTGGCAAAACAAACCTCATACAATTTACCAACTACCCTACTACTTGAACTAATTCAAGTAATAAAAAATTGGATGTAAAATGTAATTATTCAGCAGTAGAGGGTTAAAAATAGATTAAGTGGCGTAACAAAACCAAAAACAGATTAAGAAACTTAAAGTAATACATCCATGTAAACTCAAACTTCTTAACACTTTTTCAGGACCTGTGGACCCTATGTTACTTTTGTAGAATTTAGCAGATGCCCTTATACAGTTTCACTTATATTTATACATCTGAACTGTTGAGGGTTAAGGGCCTTGCTCAAGTGCCAAACAATGGCAGGTTGGCAGTGCTGAGGTTTGAGCTCATGACCTTCCAATCAGTCACCCAACAGCTTAACCACTGTGCTACCACTGCCCATTACTACACCATGCTACGCTACGCTACACTACACTACATCTCACCTCGTGCAGATTCTCACACTTACATAAACATGGTTGTGAAGAATATAACTCTTAACTTCACTAACAGATTGAAAATGTATAAACACCAGATATCTGGATGGTGCAGATAGAAAGTGACGTACAGGAAAGTGTTTTGAGGAGAAAGTTATGGAAAGTTTCTACATGTCACCTGGTCCCTGCAGTAGAAGTGTATTCCTGAGGAAGCGTACTCGTGTGGAGGATTAACACCTCACACTGGCACATTCAAAGCCAGTCAGTTTCCATCAGTGGGTGTGTGTGGAGGAGGTGTTTTCAGGAGGCTGCATTTCCATCTTTTTTTTATATAATGCTTTCTTGTTTTTTGTCTGGAAAATATTTCTCCTGATGTTGCGCACGATGGAGCTCAAGAGCATGAATAAGAACGCAGACCTGTAAATAATGTACTGAACGTTGTGTTCTTGTGCCGTGTGTTTGTTCTTCATCATCTCGTGTTCACAGATTCAGTTCTCTTGAGCAGGAGAGCAAATATTTGAGCTTCACCTCAGGCTCAGGAATCAAACAATAACCTTGTCTATGTTTTCAGTGTTTTCCCTGATATTTTTTTTTCTCAGACATTTTATTTGTTATTCCAAAGAACACAACAAGTAAATAACAGACAATGAGTTAGATCTGTGAATTTTGTATTCTGTAAAAAAAAAAAAAAAAAAAATCTGTAATGGGTGTTTTTTACTGAGCTCGAATTCTGGTGTCAGGTGTCATTTTTGTGGTTTGGTTGGGGGTCAAGGGGTCAGGGGTCACCAGGGTTAAGGGTTATTACGATGTTGTATAAGTGATGTGGACTGCTTCAACGAGCTGCTCCACTGCTTTTATTTTCCACATGTTTGAGATTAGTGAAAAAACAACAACAATAAAAAAACAAAAACAAACAAAAAATTTATATTTGCATGACTTGCTGTATTTTCCAAGAGAAGAATTAAATCATTGTGTATAGTGAATGAATGTGTGTTGAAAACAAAACAATTAGGAACTGAAATATTTGTTGGGACTTAATCTTATATTGAAGGTTTAGGTTTAGATTTGTTTTAATATGTCTGACATGTACTGATCAACTCAATCCAACTCTATTCTCCTGTCTTACATTCATCATTAATCCTCACTGAAAGAGGTTTGAGGGAAAATTCCTACAGGTGATGCCGTTGAAAAGCTTTTGGAGTCCAGCAGGAACACGGTACTGCTTTTATTTGTAAAGTGTCGGATATTAGATTCTCCTAGAAAATATTCCTTAAGGATCAATAACATATTTTTTCTGCCTTATAGTGCCAAAGCAACATGTTCATCAGTTTACTGTAATCCACAGTTTACTTTCACACACACACACACACACACACACACACACACACACACACACACACACACACACACACACACACACAC
>JAOUWY010000043.1:17766052-17779152 GCA_025728095.1 Prietella phreatophila | reverse complement strand
AGTTTCACTTTTTGAATGGAATTACTGAAATAAATCAACTTTTTGATGATATTCTAATTATATGACCAGCACCTGTAGACCTACACTAAGGAGCGACCACCAGCGAACACTACCACTCCCCTAGTCCTAACTCCAATAACCTTATACACAAGAACATCCAAAGTGCACTCTTGTTTGATGAAATGCGTGCAGCTATGCTGAGTGCACTTCCATTTTTATGTATGATGAGAGCTCCTTTGAGACATGGAGCTCTGAATGACTCGGAACTCGCTCTCTCGCTCTCTCTCAAAGCCCTCTGCTTTGTTGCCTGATTGAGTTCAGATGCTCTTTGCTTCTTTGTGCTAATTGCAAAAAGCCGTCATGTGCTTCTGATTGGCTTGTTGACATGCGGAGTCTGTCTGCCATCTTTATCGTGCCTCGCCTCTCCTGGAGTTTAATATGATGCCCTCTTTGATGCCGGTTTGAAGTCGGATTTTCAGGGTCCTTGATCGAGTGTACTTGTGACTAGCAGGTCATGGAGAGTGCTCTGGAGATCAGTAAAAAAAACTGTACAGATGTGGAAATTATAAAATGATAATTACAGAATGTAATATTTTCTGAAAAGAACCCTTGATCATTACTACAACATGAAAAATAATTCATTATATTAGGGGCAATGCAATGGCACAGCCATAACCAGTGGGCGTGGCCGAAACCAGAATTTAGTTACCTTTATTCTTTAAAATAGACTTAAAAAAAACTTACAAAAAAAAAGTTTTTCCCAAATTCTAAACAAACTAGTACATCATTTTAACGACTGTGCATCACTAAAGACGAATTAATGAATGAATGGTGTAAATGCAGCATGCAAAATTGTTCACCTGCATGTTCATGTGAATGCAAGTGGTCTTTGTTTATACCATGAGCTTGATATCTGAACGCTCACTCGCACCTAATATATTATTGAATATTAAAAACTTCCTGCGTATGAGACTATTTTGTTGTTTCCTGTAGGATCCCAGTCTCAATACACACCTCTAATGTCAACCAGACATGCTGTGAATCTTTCTGACAAACTTTCTGAAAATAAATAAATAAAATAATAAATAAATAAATAAATAAATCCCAAACCTCCTATCCATACCTGTATTTGTATGCCTTTAGAACACCTTCCCTGTTCATTCTGAATAAAGTATTTGAATTTGGCTACATCATTACTCTACACTTACCTGTGTCCTCCCGCTGTTTATTCTGCGTCTCTTAATTCTGACTGAGGCGGAGCGAATTTCCTGAAAGCGTCATTTTATCAAACCCTCTTGCAAACTTCCAGAGTTCCCACAGATCTGGATTACGAGAAGTGTTGAAGGTCAAAGCAATCTTATCTGCTGCTGCAACAGCAATACTATTTGCTAACACACTTCTCAGTTCAAACACATAATCATGTTAAGGAAACACTCCAGGGTGGACCGTGTTATTACATCCAGTGTACACATGTATCAAAAATGAGATCATTAAACTGTAAACGCAGTCAAAATTTGAAATCTGTGACACCATGGAAGGGAAATGAACATTTTATTTTTCAGAGCTTTTAAATGAGATGTGTGAAAAACAATGGAACTTCAAACACTGACATGTGAAATAATTAAAGTCTCTCTCTAAACTATCTGACCTTCACAAAACCATCCAGCATTTCAGAAGAAACCAGACAAATACCTGTCTCTAATATAAAATCTTTAACACTTTCCACGAAACTCTTTCAGAGACGAGGCCCATTTAGAAAGCTTAAACCCTTAACTAGCCAAATAAGTCTTCTATGTACCAAATAAATAATTCCTTGCACTTTTTTGGTACTAAAAATCCTTAAAGACTCTATGCAGAACCTTACAACAGGGAAGACAAAAACTCTTAACTATCTAAAGAACCATTGAGGAACCTTATTTTTAAAGACTGCACATTGCCAGTTTTGCACTGATGCTCATTCTTTCTTACTTTCACATTTTCTTGGCACTATTGTTGATTGAGCCTGAAGGCTCTATGCAGGACTCTACAAGAGAAGGTCCCTTTCACATTGGACTCCAAGTAGGGTTCATTTGTGAACCTAAAAACTCTTAACTGTCCAAAGAAACCTTGAGGAGGCCATTTTGTGAGAAATGTACATAGCCAGTTTCACTATTGAAGCTAATACCCGCTCTATTTCCAGCTGTGGAAATTGATAATATCCTTTTCTCTGCAGTATTTAATTCCTGACATCAGCAGACATTTTGCCTGAGCTCTGTAAATGCTGAGATCGATGCGTTTTTGGTGATGAAGCCGAGGCTTGAGGCAAACCTGTATAAGAGAGACTAGCGTAAGTGTTTCAGCTGTTTTAAGAATAAATCTGTTGTGTGTAACAGTTAGAGACTCAAAACAGAAAAAAATCGCTTGCCTGATGGACAGTGTGGTGCAGCGAAACAGTCACAGGGTTTATTCTGCATCGTGATGGACGTCCTGCTGAGGAAAGTCAGTGTGTCGTATGAAAAGAGGCAGAATTTCATCACTGTTCCCTTTCTGGTGTTGCTGAAGTACTCTGTTACTGTACTTAAGTACTATTTTTATATATGTGCACTTTACTCAAGTATTATTGAAGCTAAATATTTGTACTCTTACACGAAGACATTTTCCCCAGATAAATGACACACTTATTACTCCTTATGTTATTAATTTTGTACCTTCAAAGCACTCGTTACAAATCTCAAACAGCATGTTTTTTCCCCAGTTTTCTTCTTAGTATGATATTGTCTTTGGCTGGAGTTACAGACTCATACAGGATGAGGTGTCTCATTTATCTTTAGGTAAAAGTAAAATATCTGCTTTAAAATTCACAATCAGAGCTTAAGTTTCATTGCTAATGTGCCTCAGCATTTATTCCAGAAAGGTCATATGACAGTATATTTGTGTGTAGATTTGAGTTATCAGAATATTTTACTTCTGCTTGATTGTGAACGAGCGAGTCATGCAGGGTCGACGGTGATGAATTTTTGCTTTTCATCAGTTAAAGATATTTCATTTTACTCTTGAATACCTGAGTGAATTTCATTGGATACATTTTGATATTCACTTACTTATGTGCACTTTCTCTGTAATTTTTTCCACTGCTGTATTAAGCCCTTAGTCTTTCTCTATAAAGTAAAGATGTAAAGAAACACAGCAACTACTCCAACAAAGAAACGCATACATAGTGGAAAGAAATGAATATCTTGAATGCTATATATCATTATATATGGTTTACTGTCTCTAGCTGCATTGTGATGCAATGATATCCTCTGAGGAAATGTTTTAAAGCTTTCAAGGCTCTCAAATGGTCCATCTCCTTCTCTTCAAAAGCTTTATTTATTTATTTTCATTTGCTTCTTATGCTGAATTGTGTAAAGAGAACTGAGATTTTCTTTTAAGAAGAAAAAGCTGTTTTAAGAGGATCCTCATCTGAAAGCTGTACACAACAGATTTATTCTTAAAACAGCTGAAACACTTACGCTAGTCTATAAACTATAAAGTATAAAGTAGAAGAACTTTCCCATGCAGCATGAGGCCCAGGACAGCAACCAGGACTGATTTTGGTTCTTTAATTTCATTTTAGTTCTCTTACAGTGCTTTCACTTATGTGTTGCCTTTGTTTTGGTATCTGTTTTGGTCCTGTCTTTGATTTGTTCTATGAATGTATTCACCTGTATTGTACTTTTTAAGGTCACTAATTCTAAGCTGAGTTTCCTGAGTTCCATGTTTTGTGTTCCCTGGTTTTGACTCTCGCCTGTTCTCCTGATAGTGATTTATGGAATTCGTACATAATAAAACCCATGATGAGTTTAAACACTTGTGTTCTGTCTCATCTCACATTACAAACACAAAGTCACTCTCAGTTCTCTCCATCTTCACACTGCTGTGTTTACTAAAATGCTAAAATGCCAGATTTGCAGGTTGCTTCACATCTCTCGATGCTCATGGTTCCTTCTCCGTTCCCACACATAACCTAGACATTCATCCAGGAACTGCAACATTCTCATTCAGGACATTTCCAGAACTCTTTAGTTCCTCAAAAGGTTGCAAACATCATCATCACCACAGAACAAACAGCATTCACAATGTGACCAAGTACCAAGAAACTTCATATCAAAATGTCCATTTATATATCTATAAAAGACAAGAAGAGTTTTAGCCACAAATTTCCATATGTGGCTTCCTTAGTGCAGGTTCAGTATGCTACAAAACAGAAGCAGAAATGTCGAAAACACATATATAAACCTGTGATTAATTTTTACTGACCAAACAGGATCAATTACATGATTAATTACATGCAAGTAACTATTGTGGACAAAAGCACTCTAATGATTTAGAGCAAGACAAAAGTAATAATATAGCACACATAGTGCATTGTAACTATTCAAACATTCTTATAACACAGAGATTATTTTGAACTTTTATTTGATTTTTACTTTTTTGTAATGAAGACTTTTTGTTAGAAAACAATTTTATAGTTTTTTTTTAATATGTTCATAAATATAATTTTCTGTAAAATGGTCTGTTGTCTTGTTTAGATAACCTCATCAATCTTAAGCACTTCTCTGTAGACCACTCACATGAACCGAATGAGTCACTGGTACCACTGATAATACCGGCAGTGTATTTTTAGCCAACTTCTGCCTGTTCATGTTTTAAAGCCATATGGGGTGTGTTTCTTATCTCTATACCTCACTGTTATATATTAATGTCAGTGCACACATGGGGGGAAAATAGTGATACTCATATCTGTGTCATGTGTACAATCCACATCCATTATAGTCCATATGGTGTGAAAATTCAGTGATTAGTGAATTTTAATAAGTGTCTCCTGAGAAACAGCGGCACTGGATCAAACCAAGACTGAGAGCTTTGATGGCAATGGCTAATGGTGTGCTCGACTGGAATGCATCATACACTTGCAGATTAAATGGTTAAAGTCATGTGAACCCTGTTGCTAGGCAACTGAGAAATATGGACGCCATGCATAAGCTCGATAATGACTGACGGGAATGATTAGCTAGATAGCACATAGTTGTTAAGCTCTTGAGATGTGAGAACGTAGAAATTAACGGAACCATCAGGAACGTCAACAATTCGTTCTGAAAAAAACAAACAAACAAACAAACAAAAACGTCATGACTACATGACCTCGAACTTCTCACCTCAAACCTTAAACTTCCTGCTTTTCCTCACATCTGAATCCCACAGAAGCGAGCTAATTATTTAAAATCTTCTCTTAAACCCAGTGACACATGAGCGCAATTGAATTTAAATACATCATGCTGTATTCACACATCTTTAATGCCAGACAAGACCTATATTTATAACATAACGCTCATTACACACATCTCACTTATTTTATTGAATACTTACAGTTTTATATATTTATATAGTTTACCTTTCTCTGAATTAACCATTTTAAACTGATTTATTGCTTTTACAGTATATAAAATTCATGTGTTTATTATTTATTTATTAATTAGCATTAGTGTTTTGTATTTTTTTACTTTTACACAAGGCTGCTTATGTATCTATATATTCATTTGTCTGAGTTTTTGTATGTGATTGCATCCTGTCTATTCATTTCTTCTAATATAGAACATGCTCTGTACTTAATATCAGTAAGGTCAAACCAGTTCCAGATCTTTCCCAAGCGTGATCTCAGAGGAACTGGATCTGCTCTGGAGACATTACAGTATTGACAGATCAGGTGAGTTTAGAAGAGCTCCTGATCAAATGACTGATAAATTATTCATAGCCCCCTGCCTGATTAGAAGAAGAGGAGGAGGAGGAGGAGGAGGAAGATCCCAGATGGAGAGTCATGTCCCTTCGCATGGCTGTTAGTGCTGTGGTTCTCCTCGCCGTCTGTGGTGTAGGCGGCTACACTGACACTACACGCCTTTACGTCTGTGCATACTGAGACCCCCAGGGTTCTCCCACAGCCTCAAACTTTCTCCTCTGAACAGAAAATAACCTCAAGGATGAGAACCACCTGTCAGTCTTCAGAACACTACAATAAAAGCCAGCAACTCATTGTGAATGTCACTGGAATTATGGAGATAATTAGTGCTAGGCTCATTAGCAACACATCACACACGCTTGTGTAAAATGTCACCCAGAGAACCATCTTAGCTATCTTCTGCATCGATCATCTCATGCTCTATTGCAGACTCATCAGATCAGAGTCACTTTTTTCAACATTCTTTTCAAGACGTGTTGAGATGGATTTGGTGTTTTATTCAGTAATGAAAAAAAAACAAACAATGATGACAAACAGAGAGCGAGACAGAGAGTGATAGAGTGAGACAAAGAGACAGGCAGATAAAGACAGAGAGAGGAAATGGAAAAGAGGGAGCTGAAGAGAGCAAACACATTTCCATAACCCAAGGTGCTGCACTCACAATCATAAAACGTTCTATGATCAGTAAATCATCTGCTCATGTTCATTGCCTTGGAAGCAAAAATCACACTAGTAAATCATTGATGAGTATCGTGAGCACGTGTTTAACGCGTCTAGTGATGAGAAGAATGAACGCCATGAGCACAACAGTTAGAAAGAAAAAGAACCATTTTATAATGAAAAAGGACACTTTAACACAAAAATAAAAATAGAGCCAGAATTTCAGGTTCTCTAAACTGCATGTTCAATGAATCTGATGATTAATTGCCATAGTAACAGTTGTGATGAGTAATTTCAATGAGTGCAATTATGTGCAATTATAATAATATACGCATAATTATAATTGCACATGAACGTGCTTATGAAAAACTATTTAGCAAAATTAAACATGTATTTAAATGAAAGTTGTCAATTTTTAGACTTATAACTTATATACAGTATACAAGTACTACTGAAGTATTGAACAAAGAGTGACTGAAACCTCAGTAAATATTGGAATATTAAAACAAAGCCTTTAACCTATAATGATATTAAATAAAAATGACAGCAATCTCATATCCATAAACAGATTGAAAATGAACTGTACAATTATTCAGCACTGCGGTGAACTCAATTACCTTTAATTACACAATAATAGTTTCAGGTCCAGTCCTATAGCGTGCATAGAAACGTAAATGATCAGGTTTAATGAGTGCAGGAAGCCGAGTCACAGCTCATGGTGTGTAATATTGTTAGCGCTGAGACCCGCAGCTGAGAGAGCCAGTGTCAATAAGAGTGTGTAAGGTCGATGAGTGTGACGAGGAGTTGGAGTGTCAGTAATTACACACTGCTGAAAGAGGGAATCCAAATGAGATTTAGAGAAACACCTCCAGGAAGACAAGGTCTGAGGAGAACTCTTACCTATGTGGGTTAATTAGCTTAACACAATATACCATTAAAAACCATAATAAAACATGTTGATTTATCATGCACACTTCAAAACCTCACTAACCCTGCATTACAGTCAGAACACAGTCATCCAAATAGACAAAATGTTTATCTAGAGCTGGTGTGCTCTCGTAATTGAGCGTATTAAAAAAATCGTACAACAAACATGGATGATTGGTTATATTTTGTTGCATTTTGCCAGGTTTTATTGTGAACAAAATCATCAACAATCAAGTGTCACATCCACACCTACTACTGAAAACACAACTCTCATGATCCTCCACATTCACAACCTCCACCTGTTCACACAATTACACACACTTCATTTAAGTAACTTGGACACTCGAGACATTTGCGAAGTCTTTCCACCACTTTGCCCGATCTAGTTCATGTCTGTTTGCTAAACTTCTGTTGTTGTTTTGAGAAGTGCCTGTTTTGGTTGATTATTTTTGTTATTTTATTTACATTAAATCTGCACCTACACTCTGCAGTTGTGTAAATTCACATCTTCTTTAATTGGATAATTCGATGTAACACAGTCAACCCACCCTCATGATCCATCTCATTTATCTCACTTCTGAAAGTCAGCATGATTAAGTCATATCCGTTTATGTCACCGCCTCTGCTGTTTTGATGAAGTCATATTTGTGTTTGCAGATTGCAAGAATTTGTTTACCAGTTCTATGTAGTTTATCCATTAACTAGCTACCTATGTTGGTCAGTGTATTTAAAATGCCTAAACTTTCATTCATATTATATTCAAATGCACAAGCCATGACAGTGTAATCATTAATAAGTTAATGTTACAGTTGCGATCAAGATTATTCAACCCCCATTGCAAATCAGGTTTATTGTCAAAATTTACACACTTTCAGCTTTTTGCACTGAAAAAAATCAAACAAAAGCTATTTAAATAGTTCAAGCTTCAAGTGGTTTCCCCAAATTCAATTGAAAATGCAACTTCTAAAGACTTCTCCAGTTTCAAAATTATTCAACCGCTGAATAGAAATACTTACAACAGCACAAATATGCAAAACAAGTGTTGGTCTCAAGCACATCTGATGCAACTAATAAAGGGCTTCATTAGTTGTACCAGATGTGCTTGAGCTGGAACACATGAAATACCTGACCTGGCTATGGGCAGAAAATACATGAAATACCTGAACGGGGCAGAAAAAGGAAGCTATCAACAACTGCAACCAGATTTCTGAGAAGGCAGGTTGTGAAAAACCCTCGAATGACTGCAAATGACCTGCAGCAAACTTGGTGGCAACAGGCACTGAGGTTTCAGTGAGCACAGCATAGCACGTGCTAAACGCATAAGATTTCGTGCCAGATCTCCAAAAAGTACACCACTACTAACCCAAAAGCACAAGAAATGTTGACTCATAATCATATAAATAAGCCACAGAACATTTAGGATTCTGTTCTGTGGATGGATGAAACAAAACTTTTCAGCAGTATGTCCAGAGGAAGAAGAGTGAAGAAAGAACACTCTGTCCACATTCAAGCATGGTGGTGGATCCGTGATGCTCTGGGACTGCTTTGCATCTTCTGGCACAGGAAACTTGCAGCGTGCATTCGAGAAGATGGATTCATTGAAGTATCAGGAAATCCTAGGAGAAAATATCATGCATTCTGTGAGGAAGCTGAAGCTTGGGCATCATTGGACCTTCCAATAGGACAATGATCCCAAGCATACCTCAAATTCCACCAAGACTTGCTTGCTATAAAAAACAATCCTGGAAGATTTTAGAGGGCCCTGACAGTCACCTGACTTGAAACCCATCTCTGGTGGGATTTGAAGAAGGTGGTTGCAGCATGCAAACCCAAAAAATATTACTGAACTATAGGCCATTGCTCACGAGGAAAGGCTAGGGTTAGGGAAAAGCTATGCATCTCATTTGCAACAGGTCATATCAGTAAAAATGGTGCTCTATTACGTACTAACGATGCTTGCCATGAAGGGGTTGAATAAATTTGAAAATGGAGAAATCATTAGAAGTTGCATTCTCATCTGAATTTGGGGAAACCACTTGAAGCATTCGGTGTGTTGAACTATTTCTGTTACAGCCATTTTTGTTGTTTTGTTGTGGACTTGAAATTTGGGGCTGTTTTGATCTGTTTGTTTGGGATTTCGTTGTCTATGTGAGTTTTGGTGGTGCCTGGGGTCATGGGTCACATGTGGTGTGGGAGGTGCATATAATCTGGATTAACCTTCCAACAGGTGCGTATGGAAATGGAGAGCTGGGAAGCACACCTTTTTTGACCACGCTCCTGCACGCCAATTCACTATATGCCAGTTTACGTTAAATTCAGTAGTAAGGTTTTATTTCAGCAAGTTTTCATTTACTATGTGTTTTGTCAAGAAAAATAAAGGTCTTTTTATCTATGGCATGCATGGAGGTGCGTTAATCCAATCCTGGTTCCCCCGTTTCCCCCGCATCGAATAAATCGCGGACACAATTTCAGTTGCTTTTGTTTGATTTGTTCATTGCAAACAGCTGAAAGTCTGTAAATTTAGACAATAAACCTAATTTGCAATGGATGTTGAATAATTTTGATTGCAACTGTATATGTGATAGCAAAAAGATTGATCAATCAAGGGGCTTGATTTTTGATTTAGGAGAAAAATTGCTTGTGATATCTACATCACTCAGATTTCTTCATCTCTTTCTTCTGCAATAATATGCCTCATTCTCTGAGTATATACACTGATCAACATGGACATTCTTTTGAACACAAATGGCAGAATTCACATATCTCCTGACACTGTCATGAAAGCTCAAACCTGCTCTGGCTTCTCAGAGAGGTCATTAGATTAGACCCAAGCTACATCAACATGTTATTAATCTCTGTTCCTTCATAATTCAGTAATTATAATGATCAGCTTGCATGTGTGACAGCAGTGTAATGCTCATCTTCTGGAACTATTTTTATTCCAGATTTCTGTGTAGGCTGGATTCGGCTGTACGAAATCTCAGCTCTGGAGAGAAACTGAGAACATCTCTGGTGAGATGTGGAGTGTCTCTGCTGCTAGCAGCTTGTTTCCATTTCTGTACAGCTCTGTCCTCTCACTCAGTCAGATAAGTAGAAGTGCCTCTAGCTGCTGAGTTTTCAATATACAGAATGGTTAATTTCTTCACCTGAGCTCATGCTATAGGCTGTTGTGGCAGTGGGCTATGTCAGGGCAGCTGTGGTGACTAGAAATAAAGCTGCATCCATGTCATGGAAATAAAACTCTATCAGGACAGAGAAACGCTGCCAATTATGTGATTGTAATAAGGCGGGTGTGCGAATGGTACTAGTAAAATGGTTTAGCTGTAATATTGACTAAAAGACTATGTAATTATCTAGTGTGAATAAAATGTTATTAAATATACAGTAAAAATGCGTGTTTGAAAAAATGGGCCAGTTCACTGGAGTTCTGTAGTAACTCTAATTTTCCAGTTGCCAGTAACTATTTCTACTATAACTATAAAAGCTGTGCGCTAATCTCAATCACAACCTGGTTTTAATACTAACATCGTTACTGAACTCACTGTGTAATTTCAGGTTATGCTAGTTATCAAGCTAGCAATAGTTAATGTAGCTAGTGGTTAATGTTACTGAAGTGTCATTCTAAGACTTATCTTTCAGCTTCGCTCATTTGAAATCCAAGCAAATCCAACTGTAACTGTTGGACCCTTGAGCAAGGCCCTTAACCTTTTCTGCTACTGGGGTGCTGTATAAAGGCTGACCCTGCGCTCTGACCCCATGCTGGGATATGCAAAGAAAAAAGAATTTTGCTGTGCTGTAATGTATATGTGACCAATAAAGACTTGTTATCACCTCATTCAAGCTTTTTATTCAAGCTTTTTATGAAATCACACTCGTAATTTCACAACCTGCCTACAAGAGTGAGCACTGTTAGGGTAAACGAGTGTAATTTTCTATCTAAATTGGATTTCGGCAATCAGACGATTGTGAATTTTAGTACCTTGATGTAAAAATGGACAGAAAATCTGGTGCTGTAATCATAAATAAGCACAGAGTTCTTATTTAGGCTTTACATGGAAAAGCAAAGTGCTCAACACTGAGGATTTCATCATAATCATCACATTTTGTAACCATCATGCAGAGGATTATACAGTGCACAAGTGTGTGACCCGTGGTTAGTTAATGAAAATGGAAAATGGACTGATGTATCTAATATCTTTTTTTCATTTTTTTTCACTGTTCATTTCTTAACACACACTACTTGACCATTACTGTAATAATAAAGGAATGTGTGTGAAGCCCTGAGCACTCAAACTATAGCTTCTTTGTCTTCATTTTGTAATAAGGGCATGCACACTTTGACTCTGATATATAACAAGACTAGGATAATGACCAGGCTCCGGGTTCTCTTCTTCACCAGCACCGTGAGATGTTTAAGTGAAATTGACTTTTCCACACCAGACTAGAACCTGCTCTGCTGAACATATTACTGTCTAACTGAATTAGCGCAGCTCGTTCTGTCGGCTAAGTCTAGACTCCATCATCATCAATATCAGCTGCTCATGAACAGTTCTGGGCTTCACCTTCTTCTACACCCTGACTTGATTGTGTTATATACTGCGTGGAGGCGAAATTCTCTGTTCCTACACACGATGCAGTGACGTCAGAGCGATCTGCCAGTGCAGTGGAGCTGTTTGGGAAAATCAGGGAATGCTGAAGTCATCAGTCACCCACACAGTGGGAAAGAATTCCAGCGAAATGGCACAGAGCCGGAGACGTCCCACACACAGGCCCTGACAAACCCAGTGAAGAATGAATTATACAGTGTTCACTTCAGCATCTCTCTGTTTACACAGATCCGACGAGAATTATAACACTACAGCTTTAAAATACCTGATATCAGATCAGAGGTATAAGCATAACCTGACAGATTTAGTGTCACTCTGATCATACCCAGCCGAGGACAAAGTGTGTGTGAATGTGAGAAGTCTGCAGTTAAAGCCTCAGAATGTGAGCCTGCTGCTATGGCGCTTATTTAAATCCACCAATAGGATGATGGTGAACTCAGGGCACAGCTACAGATACAGTAGTTATGATGGAGAAACGTAAAGGAAACAGAAAAATCTCCTCATTTCCTCCAGCTCTCTTTGAAGAATGTGTGTATTTGTGCTGGAGCTGATTTCCGGATCACTCTGAAGGATGACACGAGCAGGACGTAGTGGTGATGTTTAATCACAGGTCTATCATATAAACTGACATGGAGACACACTCTATCACACGCTCTGTTATAGAATTCACTACACACTCTATTGTACAGGACATATTGTTTATAATTTTATATTCACACGTACATTTTTAATGAAGGATCGTGTCTGGTCTAACCCTTAATTAAAAATTTCATCACGTTTGTAAAAATATTTAACTGACCTCAACATCATGAAATCATCAGTACAGTGTAATGTTCCTCCTGTAAATTGGAGAACACTTTTTCTGAGCTGATCCACTGATAATTAGTCCGAAACTGAACTGATTGGACGCAAGACACAAACTGAATGTTTATGAAAAGGCAGCTTGGTATCTGAGAGGATGTTGGAGTATCTGGATAAGGACCTACTGATATATCAAAAATTCCCAAAATATCCAAATATGTGGCATGCACTGATTACTGATTAAATGAATTCATTTTAGGATTTTATTGTTATAACCCAGACCAACAATGTAATTGTTTATAAATAAATAAATCAGTGCACGCTCTCTCTCTCTCTCTCTCTCTCTCTCT
>JAOUWY010000043.1:17698543-17708818 GCA_025728095.1 Prietella phreatophila | reverse complement strand
TGTGTGTGTGTGTTCTCACTCGGAGGTGTTGAGCTGAGATCTGCAGCCGGTTGCACATGTCTAGGAAGTGAGGAAGGCCGCTATCATCCAACAGCAGGTACACTGCAACACCACGTTTACTTGCTGCATCCAGAAGATCCTGTAGGATGAGCAGGTCTGTGAGGAGGTCCATAACCACCGCTATGATCTAACACACACACACACACACACACACACACAGAGGGAGAGGAGTCACATTTAATGCTCATTTTGCAGTCATGCTAACAAACAACCTGAGGAAAGCAGAGTGTAATGTGATGGGTGATGTTTGAGGAAGTGAGTCTGAAGTCAGCAGATAAAGTTAAATGTAAAACATCTGTGTCATGACTCATCAGTTGGGAATTCTGTTTACGGTGTGAAAACGCCGATTCAGCAGATTCGTGTCAACACAGAGCTGCGTGACTCCATTCTGTACTGCACAGAGAGCCAAGCTTCACTCACAGAACTCATGTAATAACTCATGTGATAAAGTTCTCCTCAGCGTGTCGTTTTAATCATTGGAACAAAAATAAACAATATAATTCACTTTGATTGTTTTAAAACCTCAAGAAACAACTTAAAACTGGATGATCATTGTTTCTATATCACTACCCTCATTATAAACAGTTGGATTTATGAAAATACATGAACACGCAAACTTTCGCAAACTTTTTTTTATTTAAACTTGGCAAAATGAGGTTATACACATGAAATTTTCACCAGACGTCAGTATTAACTCATGAAATCAGGAAATATAAATTCACAACATTAAAGTCCATAAATAAAGTTATGTGGAATAAAGTGGAATGACTCGGGGAAAGCAGAAAGTTAAGAAAAAGCAGTTCTCCAAGACAAGGTAAGGCAAGGTACCAGATGAAATCCGTAAGTAATTATACCCCTTATCTGTGTAAATTAATATCAGCTGGGATAGTAAATTTATGTTCTATAAAAAGGCTTTTTGTTACCAAGGTGTCACATAAGAAACATCACATGATGGGTAAAAGCAAAGACCTCTCCCAAGACCTTCAGAACTTTACCGTGTATTTTTCCGGTGTCATTTCACTTTGTTACACATAACTTCATTTATGTGAATTCTTTATATTACCGGATTTGTTGAGTTAATACTGATGTCTGGTGAAAATTTCATGCGAATAGCCTCACTGGAAATATATTTACTGAACAAAATGTTGACGCGTCCAATACTTATTTCACCCACTGTATATACTCTGTATATATACACTGTATATACAGCACATAATGAAAATCAGCCTCCAGGATGAGGCTTTAGCCACTTTAGCCAGATTACAGCCTCGTAACAGAGGGTTCCATTCAGCAACACCTTTAACAAAGCAGTTGTATGCTGTTGAAAATCAGGTTTAACAGAACTGCCACTGCCTTTACACAATATAAAGACTTCATACGCAAATGTTAAAAAAGTGGCCATGTAAGAATGAAATTCAAATCCAAACTGAAAGCCATTTGTTTAATTACTTGATAAACAGGTTAGAAACCTGAATGTGCTGCAATCTGCAGTTTAAAACCTCTTTATATCATTATATGTTCTTCATGGCTCTTAACCAGGTTCACTACTGAGATGATCTGAAAGCTGAGTTACTCTACCTGATCATGTCAAATCTCAGATCCATAAAAAAATCAGTACAAACCATCAGAAATTCTAATGATTTCCACTACAAATACCATTACAAACCAACAGCTAACCATTAAAACCATCCCCATTATTGGTCCTTAATGGTATCCACTAGACATTACATGCCACCAATAGAAGGCAACAAATTACCAGTAGAGACCCACAGAGGGACCATTACAGTTTCCATTAAAAGCAATACAATTCCCATTATAACCATTAAAAATATTACAAATCAGCAGATATATCACATGCTTAAGTATTACGCTGTATTTTCTACAAGTCACTGATGTCACATACTGTTTCCTGTTCATGGGTTTGTCCCATTCAGATGTTTTGGAAGTTCTGATGAAATTGACATAGGCCATTAGTATAAACTTTTTAAGATGGATTAAATCCAGAACCACTGCAGCTTCTTTGGTACCTGCTGTGGGAACTCGGGTAGTTTGTATAAAGAACCTCTTATTAAAATCTGGAGCAGCTTGATTTCCAGCTTACTGACATAATTTATGACATGATAAGCATGACATAGTGTAATTATGATGATGTCATTATGTCGTAGGAATGACGTCATCTGTCAGATTTTTCGCTCTTACAGCTGCAACACATGGGGACATCCTATTAATGAATAAAAGTGTTTTATTATTTTTAAAATGTACATTTTTGAAAGAAAGCAAAAACAATTATTTGACAATTATTTATACATATATGTTAATTATTCATTCTAATTTAATTATGATAATCTCATAATAATACACATTGAATGGATTGTTTGTTCGTTTGCGTGCTATCCTCGGACTCTCCCCTGCGGTTTTTACATGATATCCGTGTACAGAGAGCTGTTCAGTTACAGGTAGATATATAATCCTTCTTTTTCTTGTCAGAACCTGACCCACATCTGCCGGCTCACACAGCACTCTCACAGCACTCTCACAGCACTCACACTGCACTCACACAGCACTCACACAGCACTCACACTGCACTCACACTGCACTCTCACAGCAGCCACCCAGCACTCGCACTGCACTCACAATGCACTCCCACAACACTCACATTGCACTCTCAAAGCACTCAGCACTCACACAGCACTCTAGCAGCACTCCCACAAACACTCCCACAGCACTCAGCACTCACACAGCACTCTAACAGCACACTCACAGCACTCAGATCTCACACAGCACTCAGCACTCTCACAGCACTCACACAGCACTCTAACAGCACTCTCACAGCACTGAGACAACATTCAAACAACACACACCGAAATACACAGGAATTTAAACACTCCTTTCTGTCAGAGTTGTTTATAATCTGTGTTCTTCCCTCATTCTGTTATCTTCTTTCTTTTTTTTCCATCTGCACACATTGATTACAATCGCAAATTCCTCCAATCTTCTTCTTCCTTCCCATCATCTCACTCAGCAGGTAAAACTGAAGCTGAAATGAAAGTAATTATCAGAACTCGTTTTGCCCTGGGGCTTTTACTGGAACTGATGGCAGGTGTATTGTTCAAAAGTGTAATGAATATTGATGACTGTATAATGTTATTATAGCTACACTGGGTTTATATCACCTAAACTACTGAAGGTGTTTATGTCACTTGTGCCACTTTCTTGAGCAAGAAGATCCCAAAAGGGGATCAAAAAATTATTTGATCATGAATTCTAATGATCAATTTGATTTATTTAAACTCAGTAATGTTTTTACTTTCGCTGGCATTTAGCTTGATTTAATATTTCTTTACAAAACAATTTTTGAAAAGTACCAGTCATCTGTGAAAATGTCTAGAATCACTGAAAAAGAAAGAAAAAGCTCCTGGGCTCCTACAAAATGCTTATGGGTTCTTGTTTTTTTTTGTTTGTTTTTTTTTTCTATTATTTTTTTAAAAGGTTCTAAGTCCCTGAATAACTTCCTGAGTCCCGGGAAACAACATGCGTGAGTCTCTGAAAAATTTCTTGGGTTCCTCAAAAAGTTCCTGGAGCTGTTCATATTCTGCTAGAGAGATGTTTGACATGTTTGGCAGGTGAGCAGTGAGATAGGGTGGATGATCAGGTGGATAAACGTTCTCTCAGCAAGGACAGCTAGAACTCAGTTCAGGATTTCTACTCAAATGAAACTTTTAAAATCTCATGTTCTTTTCTCTGGGCATGTGACCGATGTGATGTGCTCATAACAGACGGAGATGTTTGAGAGTGTTTGAGAGGCGTGACCTTCTAACTGAATCATAATGTCAAGACATGTTCCTACAGAAGATAATTATGACCTTTTATAACTATTCACCTTTTATGATTTAGAATCAACAAACGCTGAATCATTACAGAAACCAGTACAGGTTCAGCAGGGCTGAGAAGTAACAGGTAAAGAGCTGAGAGGGAAAAATAAAGTCAAACAAACTCACATAAATTTAGAGGATGCTATTTTTAGACAATGACATAATAATAATAATAATAATAATAATAATAATCCTGTCTAAATTAAATCCAGTCACATAGCAAATGCTGTTCAGATATATTACAATTCCATAAAGAGTTTTCTTAAAGAGATGAATATTTTTTATTATTTATCACAGAACTTATTGTAATTGTTCAGCCACTTTAGGAACAAATATTGTGTGTTATTAACCTGTTATTAAGCTATTTACTTTGCATTCATTCAAAGGTATAAACCTTGAATCAGAATGAGATGCCTTTCAATCACATTAATTAAAATCTTTTAAACGTGGCGTCCTCACAGTAACTGAGTGGTTGATTGAGATGTTTAACATCATACACACATGAGTATGAAGAAACTTTTGTAACTCTAGTGTGAATTTTTGTTCAGTTTGGCCATGAAAACATTGCACATTTCCCACCAGGTGACTGATTCACTCACTGTGACATTTCAACTTCCACCAAACCCAGTGGCCAGGTCTTAACATGTGTAAAGATCATTCTATTATTATTATAATGAAAAAATTTAATAAAATGTCATTCAGGTGGGAACGTGTCCTACTTTGGTATAATCACAGAAATATTCTTCTAATGAGCAAGACAAGATTACACAGATGACAATGCAACATGAGGAATTAACACCATCCTAAATCCCTCACCAGTTTACAGTAGACTACACTAATAACTACATAATGACCAACAATATTATACAACTGGCATGCCTGACTGACAGTTGTTTTCCTTAAATATAAAATTTGTATTCATCTCATGTAGCATTGCATGATGTACAGTGCATCCGGAAAGTATTCACAACGCTTCACTTTTCCTACATTTTGTTATGTTACAGCCTTATTCCAAAATGGATTAAGTTCATTATTTTTCTCAAAATTCTACAAACAATACCCCATAATGATAACGTGAAAGAAGTTTGTTTGAAATCTTTAAAAAAAAAAAAAAAAAAAAAAAAACACAAAAAAGCACGTGTACTTAAGTATTCACAGTCTTTACCATGACACTCAAAATTGAACTCAGGTGCATCCTGTTTCCACTGATCATCCTTGAGGAGTTTCTACAACTTGATTGGAGTCCACCTGTGGTAAATTCAGTTGATTGGACATGATTTGGAAAGGCACACACCTGTCTATATCAGACTTGTGTTCAAAACATAAAAATATTAATTAAGTAAGGGACAGCTTTACCTCTGATTATTACAAAGCGCTGTGACACTGGAGGCTCCTTCCATAATTATTCAATAAATGTCTCCTTATTGTGGAAAAAAAACTTCACCATATCAACAGTTTTTTAACTTGTTTATTATCTGTGGGGCGTCTGCTGTACAAGTCAATGTGAATGAGCTGTTGCTGTTGCTAAACCTGTGATTTGCAGCTGCAATATTGTCAGAGCTGCTGTTATAGAGACTTTATCAACACCTTCTGACCAATCACATTCCAGAACACAGGGATTTATTTATTAATTTATTTATGTGTTTATTTATTTAGGAAAGCCATGGGAGATTTTTATTGCCATCAGATTGTGGTTTTAGGGTTGTTAATATTTAAACCTACAAGTGAAGAATTTGAATGATTCTGCACAAAAACTGATTGGATTTGTTTTAAAGACTGTGTGATGGACGAAAGATGATGACGAGTGCTATAAATTGAGTGTTTCATTTTATAATCCTGATCTAAACTATTTTTCTATCATATTTATAGAGCCAGTCAGATGAAAGCCCGGTCTGTAATCTTTTCTGTCTGATGATGGAGGTGTGTGTGAAGGTCAGAGTGGGAGTAAGAGATGGAGGACATGTGACAGGTCACTAATTACACTTTTAGCTTTATATCTACTTTAAACATGTTTATCTCTCATTTTTCTTTTCTTTCACACATCCTCAGCGTGATATCATCCACAACACTTAAAACTATTCTACTGTTTTCATTTCAGTTTCTCCTTTATATTTGTACTTCATAACCGCCCGATTTTTCACAAAGTTAATTAACGTCTTCAGACAGGAAGTCGTTCGGGGAGTAACACCCCACACTGGTGTTCACACTGCAAGGTCTTGTGACTGTTTATATGAACTTTCGCCTTTGCTAGTGAAACTGTGCCAAGAACATAAAGTGTTGCATTGGAAGTCGTAAAAACTCAGTACAGACCATGTGATCTAGAAACACTGCTGTACTGCTGAGTGCTTTATGTGCTTTACAGGAACTGTGTTTATTTAGGAGTCTGTTATAAACACTGAATGTCACAGCCTGGTCCATACACATTCAAACAGAATTGAAAAGGTGTTCTGATAAACAGCAACCATGATCCGATATGATGATTTTAAAACTCATCCCTTGTTCAAGGCTCATCTAGAAATATATGGGGAAAAATGAAAAAAACAGACAAACAAATAAAAACAGTAACGAGAACTCTTATTTCACATATCCAAACATGCTATTATGGTTTATTTCATCAGCTACAACAAACAAATTAGTTAGAGCCCTAAAGAAAAATATATCGTTTGGCTTCATAGAAAAAAAAAATAACCTAGTCTATTTTACTAACTATAGTTGTATGCAAAAGTTTTTGCACCCCTGGCGAAATTGTATATTGTGTTGATTTTTGGAGTGGAAACAAAAAAAGGTAAACAACAAAAGGTAAAGACAACCTCTGAAATAAGCTATTAAAAAAAATACACCCTTCTGGAGGATGAGTGGGGTACAATTCCTAAAACAAGCACAAACTGATCTTTCTACATTTCTGTATGAGAAAAGATCATCAAAGAATAAAGATTAAAATAATAATAATTGAGTAAGGGAATAAAATACAGAACTATAGACTGTCTTAAGGTCTTTTATAAATTACAACAATAACAATAACATTAAAGGCCTGTTCTATAGACTACAGCCTGAAAGAGAAGAGCAGCTTATAAAGCCACTACACTCTACAGTCTGACCCGGCACACACGTGTGTGTAACTGACTCGGCATGTGTGTGCATGTGCGTGTGTGTGTGTGTCTGACTGAACTCGTGTGTGAACAGGTGTGAGGAATTAAACTCAACGTTTTCATTTTCATTTAAAATATTTACAAAAAGCAGATGTTTGGATGAATTTGTATTTGTATTAAGTTTTGTGTATGCATTTTATTTTAGTTGTGTGTCTGTGTGTGCGTGCAGGGCCATCACTAGTGGGGTGAAAGGTGGTGACATTTATAGGGGCCCCCACTGCCCGGTGGATCCACTAAATCCAGTAGATACACAATATAGGCCACAACTACATGATGTGTGTGTGTGTGTGTATGTGTGTGTGTGTGTGTGTGTGTGTGTGTGTGTGTGTGTGTGTGTGTGTGTGAATCTGGGCATCAGAAACGTAATAGAAAGGAGGAGAGGGAGACCAGGAGAACTGCTGGATACCAGTCTATCAAGAACTTCTTTAACAAGACAGGTTAGTGCACTGTAGTCATGCCGTGCCCTGATCATTTCACGGGAATAGGACACCTAAGAGCAAGCCCTTGTCGTTACTGTCACATTTTCTCAGTACTGTACTGACGCGCACTGTAAGAACGATTATGCAGTCAAAGTCTCTGTCTTTTTGTGCTATTATGTTTGCTATTATAACGTGAGAAAATGGATATGCATGTAACAAGGATTACAGACCTGCCGGCTGCTGATGTGATATGTTTTAAGATAACAATACTGTCAAGAAAACATGACTACAACTCACTTCTCTTGGATGGATACATTTATTAGGGGTTTTTTTTAATAATATATTTTGCAGTCGCATATTAGCTTCATAAAAAATGAAGACAATTAGTAATTTACATGATTTTATTTGACGGCATTCTTTTCCGTTTCTGAATGTTTACTTCAGCAGTTAAGACACCTGATTGGAAAGACCTTTTATTATATTTCTGGGGTACTTTTTTATTTGTGTTATTTAATTTGATTAATAAATTTTTTTTATTATTTTATTTGTTTGTTTTAAATTATTGATTAAGCACTTTAAACAATGTTCCATAAGAAGTTATTAATGGCTTAATGCCATTGTTTTGGTATAATATTTATATTAAAGAGTTTACAACGACATCACCATGTTCTGTAACAAGTAAATAAATACAACTGTCATCTCAAAACTGGACTATTGTAATGAACTATTCCCGGGTCTCTTAGCCAGCTCCATCAAAACCCTTCAGATGATTCAGAATGCAGCAGCACGCCTCGTCTTCAACCAGCCCAAAAGAACTCATGTCACACCCCTCTTCATCTCCTTCCACTGGCTTCCTGTAGCCACCCATATCAAATTCAAGGCCTTGATGCTCACAAACAAGATCTGGTCTGGAACAGCACCCTCCTACTTCAACTCTCTCCTGAAGGATTGCATGTCCTCACGCAATCTGTGATCAATCAATGACCGATACTCAGTTACTCAGTGTGGTTCAAGGTCCCTTTACAGAACCTTCACACTATCTGTCCCTCAGTGGTGGAATGAACTTCCAACCTCAATCCGGACCGCAGAATCTCACACCATCTTCAAGAAACAGCTAAAGACCCACCTCTTCTGTGAACACTTCACTAACCCCTAAAAAATGAATAACTCTGGCATTTACGCCTCTACTCTGCGCACGTTGCTTCTTATGGAACTCAGTTAATGGACCTTGTAATGTAGTACTACTTGTATTGTTCTCTGCTTGATATATCGCTTTGCTTGCATTTTCTCATTTTTAAGTCGCTTTGGATAAAAGCATCTGCTAAATGAATAAATGTAAATGTAAACAGACTGTCAAGGTGATATGAAATTACACTTTTAAAATAATATGTAGATCTAATAATTTTTCATGTGTCCAGAACTCCGTGTGTGTGAGAGAGTGTGTGCATGTGTGTGTGTGTGAGTGAGATAGAGAGAGAGAGCGGTCCTAATGATGAGTTAGGTGTGTAGAAGTGACAGACCCCGAGTAGAGGAGGATTTTCTGACCCTTACGCGCGGCTGTAGTTTACCTTGTGCGCCTCCTGGATAAGTCTCCTCACCACCTCTTTGATGTGAGGACCGTTCTCTTTGGGTGGATGTGTGTAAACCGACACGCGCGTGACTCCTCGGTAAAAGCCGCCGGTGGGCCAGCCGAGCTCGAGCACTGGTGCTTCGGTGTCCGACACTGTGGGCCAGTAGGTGGAGTGAACTCCCGAGTCCGAGCCCTGGGATGAGCGCGGCGCGTGCGGCTCCGAGCAGAGATCGTCGGCGTCGGGATTGTCGTATTCCCGGAACGTCTCGCGGACCCATTTCACCTCGCGCGCCGAGAGGAAGTCTTTGATATTGTCCTCGCGGAGCCGCATCTTAAAGGCGCCGTCCCCGTCCCGGAGGAGATGCTCGAGCGCCGCGCGCTGCTCCTCGCTGTAATAAAACTCCGGTTTGGATTCGGAAATTTTCACGTTAACGTGTTCTTCATCCATACAGATGAGCTGCGAGTCCGCCATGACTCTGTGTCAGCTTTCCTCAGCGCACCTTCCGCTACCTATCCCTGTCCCGCACTGTATCCCTGGAAACTTAAATGACTTCCGGTAATGTTAAAGGGGGCGTGTACCCGGGAGGAGGTGTTTTTGGGGGCGGTGCTACAGCACCTGGTGTCCATTGGTATATAACTCACTTCTGACCGAAGTCCTGAACCGACCCCAGGATGTTCAGAGGAAGTTCAGAAAAGTTCAAAGTTTATAGTTAAACAGCAAGAAATTGAATTATTACACTGTTATTACACACAAACTACGAAATGTGTTAGAATAACAACAAAAATCCTAATTTCACTAATTTCTCTTGGTTTTATTTCACAGACTACAGCAAAAATGTTACGGACCAAAAAATAGTTAATATTTTAAAGATGGTGTACATTAAAGTCTGTAGCAATAATAATAATAATAATAATAATAATAATAATAATAATAATAATAATAATAATAATAACAACAAGAAATGGCCTCTTTAATAGATTGCAGGAAAGACCATGTTGAGGTTTATTTGATAAAATTCATCAATGACAATAAACTTTAGGGTGTGCTATATAGATTACAGCAACAAGAGAGAGAGAGAGAGAGAGAGAGAGAGAGAGAGAGAGAGAGAGAGAGAGAGAGAGAGAGAGAAAAAAATAAAAATAGTCTGTTTTTAAAACTTCAGTGGGAAAATTAAATTTTTTATTTACTACTATATGAAAAGGAT
>JAOUWY010000043.1:17492822-17503323 GCA_025728095.1 Prietella phreatophila | reverse complement strand
CCCCCACACACACAAACACACACACACACACACACACACACACCCACACACACACACACACACACACAGCCCTGCAGCGCTGCAATTCTTGCTGAGTGCTCACAGACAGATGGGTTCCCACTCTGGATTGAGTGCATTAAACTCCTTCACCCATCCATCTTCTCCTCTTTGCACGACTTCATCTCAGAGCGCTGATGAATTTACACTTGTCTAAATGAGCCTCAGATTTATGGCATTTAAACACTGACACCATTATCGTGAGCTCATGCAACATGCCACTGCTTTCATCTACATACGTACTGCATGTGCACAGCAAATATTACTCATCTACATCTGTACAAAAAAAAAACAACAACAATAAACAAAGAGGTGTGAACATCACTGATCAGTGAGTGTGGATGAAGTGATGCTCCATATGATGATGATGATGATGTCACTGTACTGTCAGTGTTCAAAGTGTCATTAAATTCTCCACTCACTTTCACACAGACACACAAAGTCACCCACATTAACAGAACAAAGTGACCTTATTTACACGTGCATGTTGAGGTTACCGAGTTTATTTCCAGCACTACCTCTCCTCTACATTCCTGAAACGCTACATTATAACTAAAACCCTCCAAATATGTTACTTTACACCACACATGCTTTATTACCTTCACACTCAGTAATTGTGCAAACTGGTGTACATCGGATTTCACTCTTAATGCACACGTTCTCTTCATCAGAACAGGTTTGTGCAGAGTGAGGGGTGGGCTCAGACGGGGCCTGAGTGATGATTGACATGCCTCAGCCATTCAGAATGCTTACAGAGAGATGCATTATGGCTAACAGCTTAGCTATGATCAATCAAAGACTAAAATGATTATTATTTAAATATTTTGACTGGATGTGCATCATAAAATTAAAAAATTTATACAGAAAGTTTGTTTTTGCTATTTTTTCAGGTTTATTTAACAGATATTTTATGCACAATAAAAATAAAGAATGATACATATCTTAAAGACATCATTGTTCGTGTAATCCATTTTATAGAATTGTATAATAGATTTTTGCAGGCAGTCATTTTAGAAAATAATTTTCTTCCCATAAACACACAGTGAGACAGGATCCAAATGACTTCTTTTTCCACTACTTTTGCTCCCTAAGTTTGTGTTGCACTACATGTGAACGTCAACTACATGGGGAAAAACGGAGTTTAACTCAGTAAATGTGACATAAGATTTCAGTCTTTGTGTTTACTCAAATACTATATAAAAACCCATTATATCTGAAACTGCTCTACTGTGTCATGATTTCCCCTTGAAGCAGCGTGCTCTAAGCGCGAATGCGTGAGCACCTGTTGTGACATTTGGACACGTGTGTTTCTTTATGTTTCTGTCATGTCTCTTTCCTGTTCTGTCATTGGCTGGGATTTCACGTGTGTCTGTCTTGCCCTCAGCTGCTAGCAATTTAGACGCTGATCATGTTGGCATATATACCGCGCGCCTCCCGGCACACAATGCGGAATATGTTTTTTGTATGAATGATTTAGATGAGTGAGTTTAATAGTGAATGAGTTAGATTCAAATAAATTGTGTCATAGTCATAGTCGTAGTTATAGTCATAGTCATGGTCAATCATTAGGTTTAGTTACGCTGGGTTATCCGCTCTCAGTTCCTAGTCATATTTCTTGTTTTGTTTATCGAACCTGTGTCCCGTGACCACTACCTTGATTCCTGCCTAGCCCTGTGTAAGCCTGTTTGCCAATCGTCTGACCTCTTGCCCTTTTTTCGATTATGTTTTGGATCACGTATTGGATTTGTCTACATGTCTCTCTTAAATAAAACTGTTAACCTGCGCTTACATCCTTCTGATCTTCCTCACATCATGAGACATAGCATATTGTATAATTATTTTTTAATGAATTACATAAATTCATTTAGAAGGACTTCTTGAAATGTTTTACACAGAACTTAATGGTCATTTTGTAGCCTATTATTATTATTATTATTATTATTATTATTATTATTATATACTTTATTTATGGAACACATTTCAGGCAAATGCCTCTTAAGAGTTGTATAATAAAGTAGTAAAAAATTTAATAATTAAAAAACAAAGTAATAAAATGCAAATGTGTAGACAGATTATTAAGTAAAAATATAAATTCACAAAAAGAGTAAAAAAAAGTTTAAAAATTACACAAAATGTGGAATAAAATGAAATATTTAAATAATGAAATAATCTTTTAAACAATTAAATAAACATAAAATAAAAATAGAGAAAATTAAACAGCAAAATGAATGAATAAATGTGGGTTTTTCTTCCTTTCTCTGTATGTTTAAGCTCCTCTGCTATCTCAGTTCCACAGTGTGTTCACTGCAGTAAGCTTTGTGTGTGTTTGTGTGTGTGTGTGTTTGTAGACATGGTGATCACCTAAAATGATCAACACTCCTCAGACCCTGTTGGTTTGATCTGAGCATCACTTTATTGTTTGTTTTGTTTTTTGTTTGTTTTTTTTCAGTATTTTGGGAATGCACATATTCGGTTGTAAGTTCAGTCTGAAGACGGAAGCTGGAGATACGGTTCCTGATCGGAAAAACTTCGACTCTCTGCTTTGGGCCATCGTTACTGTGTTTCAGGTAAATATATCACTGTTACGATACTCAGGATCTCAAGGCTGACAGCAGCAAAAATAAATAAATAAGGAATTTGATCTGATCCTGGAACGAATGGAAAAGTTTTGGAAAATATTTGGGTAACACTTTCTATCCCAAGCTTATAATGAATTAAAGCCCCATTTATAATTATTTATAAGCAAGTATTACAGCTCTATAAACACATTTATAAAGACACAAAGACCTATACTTCACTATAATAACAGTTATAGCTACATTTATATTGTTGTTATAATTACTTGTAAGTGATACACTTTGTTTTTCAGTGCCCATGCTCATAATGCATTATACACCAATTTATAAGTATTAATTAGTCTTATGGTTCCAGTAATGTATTCATAAAAATACAGCCTGCAATTTTATAATGTTATTATATTATAGTTATAATAACTTATTAGTAATGCAGATTTATTTCTTGGTCCAATAAGTGAATTATTATATATTGTTGTTGATACTTGTGTTGTGCTGCCTTATACACACTTATTGTGATTTATATTACAATTACTAACCTTTATAAGTGCATCATTGATGGCTTTAAGTAAAGTGAAAGCATAGGATGCAGTTTCCATAATGCACATGTTAAGAAATCATGAAGATGAGCTTATTACACAAATAGAACATGTCCAGATGGCACAAACCACCAACCAAATACATTAAAAAAAATACCCAAATGGCACATAATTCAAAGCATGAAACTCTTAGCTACAAAATGTGCAATTTCACAAATAAAAACTTTGAAACTTACTCATCTCATTTAGCCTTTACTGAAATCAGCACCAGAGCCCTGTTAGCACTGTCTCATATGTAATATAGGCATGCAGAAGGTGCTGTTTCCACCTCCTATAACATGGACGTGGGATTGGATTTTAGGAGGCAAAAATAACTATTTACAACAAATATTAAAGTGCAAGATACACTTGAACATGAACAACAGTGCAAAAAACCTGAAAAAAAATTAAGTCAGAGTGCGCATCATGGAGCTTCGCTGTCCTTGACATCATCCCAACGCAGTGAAACAAAGATGGTCCATTATGGTACACAGGACGTATCACAAGACCTGCATTTGGAAAGCCTTGCTGTACTTATTCCTTTGAAGGTGATTTCTCCCAGCTGAGGCTTTGTCCCTCTTGGCAGAGGTTGAGTTGTTTACAATTGTCACTGGATAGTGTGGCCTCTTCTCTGCCACCTGTGAGACCTCACTGACAGCTGCAGCCCACACTGGCTCAGACACGCTGAACTTATGGTCTCATGACTCCCAAAATCCACAATTCTAGACCTTGTGGCTACCATTTTGTCATCAATGACCAGATTCTGGTGAGGCTGGTGTTATACCTGTATGTCAGTAAGAGATGATTTCTGATGGATTTCATATTAAAAAAGAGCCGATCATAGCCAGTGGTGCCTTTAAGTTGGCCACTCTGCTCATCGTCTTTGACGTTGCTTTTGTACAATATCCAGAACATTGCATAGAAAACTATGTAGCATATTCATTCTCCAAAAATCTCAAACTCTTGATGGCTTTATTAGGTCACAGTAACAAGGCCCAGGAATTTGCATATCTTCAGGCTAGTTACAGGACTCCATGGTGCCTACATACCCTTCTGCATTTTCTCTGCATACAGGTTTGTGTTGTTACAGAGACTGTGGCTTTGCCAAAAAAATAACTAGAACAGCTCTAGAGAAGTGTGCTGCTGGTGGCAACAAACCATAACCCAGGAGTGTGGGCAGGAGAAAAACGATATTGTACGTGAGACACATCCTCGTTAATATTGTGCCACCTGTCTTGTTCAGGTTGTGTTGTAGGTGCCGGAGCGCAAACTTGAGTGACACATGAGTGACCCCTCTTCTCTGACTTCTCTGGGGGGTAGATGGAGCTGTCAATTTTGCAGTGGAAACCTCCATGTGGTTGTTAGTGGAGAAGGCTTCAAAGGAAGTGTGAGGAGGATCAGGAGCATTTTCTTCTTCTCTGTAACAATAAATAATTTTGAATACATAGTACAATAAGTACCCAAAATCTCCCATAGTAAATGCTAAATTGGCTTTTATATTCATATAATAACAATAAGAATTGTATACTTCTATTTAGCTATCAAAGAACCCATGCTGGGGCATTTGCTGTTGTTTATTATTATAAAAAAAAATGCAGTACCATGCTACATGTGAAAAAAGAATTACTGCCATGCTACATGTACAAAATATAGTTAAATACCTGCAAAAAAGACATTTCTATGTTACAAGTAGCATATGGATTGAACCCAGGAGCTTTCCAGCATGGACTGCACTGTTACGCCACGTCCACTGGAAGCCGCTGTGGTGCTGCAGTTGAAGAGACGGTTGGGTCGCACGCACAGGGATTGGGCGCGCACGCGCAGGTGCAGGTGATTATTATGTGCCTTATTTATGTACCTGTGTTTCCTGAGCGCGTCGCTCGTGATTGTTCTGGATTAGGTAGAACCAGACTGTGATGTTTATGTTGTAGTTTAACCGGAGATAGTAAGTAGACGTTTATGTTAAGCTCTGATGTTTGAATGAAGACTATGTCTAAAGCGTTGTGGATGGTCTGAATAAAGAGTTGATCTGCGCCTGCACCTTCGTCTTGGGTCTGCCTCTGACTACAACCCTGTGTCGTAACAGAATTATGAGCCCCAAGGGAGCAGCAGATCATGGGGAAGAAAATGAAGCGCTTCTCTGGAGCAGCCGCTGATGATCAGCGAGGAAGCCGTACTAGGAAGTCCATGCCAGGTATCCCCACCCTGGATTCGATGCAGTTTAAGCAGCAGACTTACGAGCCACAGATGTCGGACCGATTCTATGGATGTTTTGGTGGTCCGGATCTTTTCATTAGAGACTGTCAGAGTAAACCAGCCTGAGTAAACCAAAACCAACTGAGGGACAGTTTGTTCGGTTCATCACGTCTTGCTTTAGTGACACAATGTGACTACGAGACCCGGAGTGCTGGAGAATGTCCAACAGTTTCTGGCTTTATTTTTTGAGGAATTCGGAGAACCAGGAAGGAAATATGACCTGGATAAAGTGCTCAGGGATGTTATTTGGCTGACTGATGCTGGACCCCTTTTCCACGAGCATTATGCGCATGTGAGACAGCAAAAGGAGGTAAACAGAAACATCACAGCACAGCCAGCTAAGTCTCCATTCCCTGTCATGTCTCCAATCCTTGTCACGTCTCCCATGTCTCCAATCCTTGTCATGTCTCCAATCCTTGTCACGTCTCCAGTCCCTCCCATGTCTCCAGTCCCTGTCAAGGATCAGGTCACAGCCACGCCGCAAGCTCCAGTCACAGTCATGCAAGGTAGAAAGGATTCTGGAGCTCAGAGGAAGGAAATGGCTGAAAAAATGAGCAAAATGCAGCGGGAGTTGGAGGGTTTGCACAGCACGCTGTCTGAAGTAGAATCGCAGCTACAGACAACACAAGTTTTCCTGGAAAAAAAGCTGCAAATTCCATGCTGTCAACTAGAGGGAGAACAGAGGCAACTGAAAGAGCAACTAGAGGAGGAAAATGAGGGAAGGAGGAGTGCTGAGAAACGGCTTTACTCCGTTCAGACTCTGATGTCAAAGAAGGACGAAAAGCTGGACAAGGTGCATGAAATGGAGGCAGAGCTGGAGGATGAGAGAAAATGGAGAGCTCAGGCTGTTGCAGAGAAGGAAGAGCTGGAGGAAGAACTTGAGGAGAAGCAGATCTACATTGAACTCGCTAATGACCGTTTGATGAAAGCAAATGCACAAGTGGACATGCTGAGCACTGAGCTAGCGGGCAAGCGCCTCACAGCTCAGAGGAGTGAGACTGCATGACAGCAGCTAGTGAGACAGATTAAGAAGCTGACTTCCAAAATGCTGGAACTAAAGAGCTTGGTCAAATCGAAGTTGCACTTCCCCAACGTCCAATTCAGACCCAGGCTCAGTTCCACGACGTCCAAATTCAGACCCAGTATCGGTTCTGCGACGTCCAAGTTCAGACCCAGCCTCCCGCTCCCTACGTGCATAAGCAGCCTCCCGCTCCCGACGTGCACGAGCAGCCTCCTGCTCCTGATGCGCACAAGCAGCCTGCCGCTCCCGACGCGCACAAGCAGCCTCCCGCTCCCGACATGCACGAGCAGCCACCCGCTCCAGACGCGCACGAGCAGCTTCAAGCTCCCAACACGCACAAGCAGCCTCTCGCTCCCGATGCGCACGAGCAGCCTCTCGCTCCTGACGCGCACGAGCAGCCTCCCGCTCCCGACGTGCACGAGCAGCCTCAAGTTCCTGACGCGCACGAGCAGCCTCAAGCTCCCCACGTGCACGAGCAATCTCCTGAACTAAGAGGCCTTGTCTGAATCGCCAGAGTAAAGAGTCCTGTCTGAATCGCCAGAGTTAAGGGTCTGCTTAGCCGAGGAAACGGTCCCTGAGATTTTTTGGGGGGGCAGGGATGACAGCGGAGCTCCAGCCTGAGGCCTACGGGGAGGCCTCTGTGGAGGACACTGTGCCTCCGCCGACCTGCACCGCCGAGGAAGTCCCTCCGTGTTCCAGAGCCGCCGGGGGGCGGCTTTCCTCATTTCAGTGCCGCTGGAGGCGGCATGTCGATTTTCGACCCCGGTGGAGGGCTCGACCTACACAGTCACTGTCCTGCTAGGACAGCCTCTCTTCCCGAACCAGCAAAAGACTGTATTTTCAGGGGCTCAGGACCTCCGTTAGGAGGGGTTGATCTACGCAGTCACTGTCCTGCTTGGACAGCCTCTCTTCCCGAACCAGCAAAAGACTGTCTTTTCAGGGGCCCAGGACCCTTAGGACCCAGGACCCTTAGGAAGGGGGTTTTTGGGTACTCCGGGAGAGGCACCCCTTGGAGGGGGGTTTGTTACGCCATGGCCACTGGAGGCCGCTGTGGTGCTGCAGTTGAAGAGACGGTTGGGTCGAGCGCACAGGGATCGGGCGCACGCGCAGGTGCAGGTGATAATTATGTGCCTTATTTATGTACCTGTGTTTCCCGAGCGCATCGCTCGTGATTGTTCTGGATTAGGTAGAAGCAGACTGTGATGTTTATGTTGTAGTTTAACCGGAGATATTAAGTAGATGTTTATGTTAAGCTCTGATGTTTGAATGAAGACTATGTCTAAAGCGTTGTGGATGGTCTGAATAAAGAGTTGATCTGCGCCTGTACCCTCATCTTGGGTCTGCCTCTGACTACAACCCTGTGTCGTCACATGGACATGGTCCTTGAACAGTACATAAATTATGCAGCTTTCCATTTGTAATTTTTGCTTGTCTTCCTCAAAAAAAAAAAAAAAACTACAATTCCTCAACAATGGGTCGGTCACATGGGCAGTCAGCAAAAATACCCATGCTTATCCTAGTGTGAGCACCACAATGACACTGCACACACAGAAAACCAATCTTATAACAGACTTGTGGTGATAAAATAATTCATTTCTTTATACTGATTGAAAATGTCCGATAATTCTGCCGGCGGAACAGATCGCCAGTGTCCTGATAAAAAAGGGTTGAAGCTGCTTATTTGTAAATGTGACTACTGGACAATAATGGTTTTAATGAAATAATGAAAAAAAAACATTAATTTAACAGATCATCTTAATGAAGTGAAATGAGCTGCTCCTGAGGTCTTTGACACCATAGAGTGAGTGTGTGGAGAAGCTCTCCTCATTTACTGATAGATGTCCTGCTACAATCAGCAGAGATGAAAACTAATGGAGGACTTATGCCAGTAGCAGCACTTTCTGAGACACAGTGTGCCAGCCACTTGTTCCTACTTGTTTATCTCGGGCATTTATTCATGTCAGGGATTTTTTTGTCAATATTTGTTTGACTAGAAAATTTGATTTGTTTAAAGCTCCAGCTCCTCAGCATTATGTATGGAAATTCACATTCCGATTTTGACGTCATACTTCAAAAATTAATGTTACAATGTTTTGATGGTATGAAACATTTAACAAAAAAAACTTTGCAACTGTTTGAATTAATATGATTTCTGTATTTTTCATTACTTTATTCAAACCATTATTGGTCAGTAGTTACATTTACAAATAAACCATTGTAAAGGACTTTATAATGTATATGAAGCACATCTTCATGATATCATTACATTTACATTATGGAAACTGTATCCTATGCTTTCACTTTACTTAAAGCCATCAATGATGCATTTATAAAGGTTAGTAATTCTATTATCACTCAAAATAAGTATTTATAGGCAGCAGAACACAACTATCAACAACAATATAAAATAATTGGACATTGAAATAAATCTGCATTACTAATAATTCATTATAGCTATAATATAATAACATTATAAAATTGCAGGCTGCATTTTTATGAATACATTAATGGAACCATAAGAAAGACTAATTAATACTTTACACAATAAATAGGTGTATAATGCATTATGAGCATGGGCACTGAAAAAGCAAGTAAAGTATCACTTATAAGTAATTATAACAATAATATAAATGTAGCTATAATTGTTATTATAATGGAGTATAGGTCTTTATGTGTCTTTATAAATATGCTTATAGAGCAGTAATACTTACTTATGAATAATAATAAATGGGACTGTAATTCATTATAAGCATGAGCTTCATAAAAAGTGTTACCAAGATTTATTTATTTTTTAAACTGGAAATGTACACATAAAGCAACTTCACTGTCATTTTGATTTGATCAGAATGATTTTTATTATATTTGTGTTTTATATTCACATTAAAATTGTAGTGGAAGTGATTTTTTTCAGTGAATACTTTTTAGCTATTTTCATGTGTATTTTTTTTTTTTACATGAAAATATTCCGTTAAAAGCAAATAATTTTAATGCTCAGTAGTTTTTAATGAAAACATATCAGCTGTGTATCCAATTATCTTTAAGATTTCAGTGTTAGTATAGTTATAGAATTATAACACATATATACGTTGATAAAGCAGCCTCTGAAGAAGTGGACTTAAATAGAATGTTATTAAATGTAAAGTCTGTAAAGTAATGAACATATGTCATAGTCATAAATGATCAGTCCCATAAGGCCCAATGTGGTGTATGTTTATTTTCTGTGTTTCTTTGTGTGTGTGTGTGTGTGTGTGTGTGTGTTTAGATCCTGACTCAGGAGGACTGGAACATGGTTCTCTATAATGGCATGGCCTCCACATCTCCTCTTGCTGCTCTTTACTTCGTGGCGTTGATGACGTTCGGGAACTATGTCCTGTTCAACCTGCTGGTGGCCATCCTGGTAGAGGGGTTTCAGGCAGAGGTACACTGCTTTCCTGAGGGATTCTGGGTAATTGGGTTCAGCGATGAGATTCTTGCAGGAACTGAAGCGAGATTCTTCAGGAAGTGAATGTAATAGACATGAGGGTTCCTAGATATGACTCAGTGTTCAGCACAATTTCACAGCTTTTATGTGTTTTTGTTTGTTTCCCTCCTTAAAAATGAGCACATTCAATATTAAAATTAAAAATGATAAATATTACGTATAAATAAATAAAGTGATGATTTGAAAATGCATGAGTCTGTGGCACAATGGCTAAAATTCAGATATTTTAATTGGAAATAATATTATACTTATAATACTTAGACATTTTCACAATATAATTAAAGAAATTTAAATTTTCAACTAAAAAGCAAATAAAACACTGGTGCTCCATATTCATTAATATTAATAACATATACAGTGGGGGGAAAAAAGTATTGATCCCCTGCTGATTTTGTACGTTTGCCCACTAACAAAGAAATGATCAGTCTATAGTTTTAATAGTAGGTTTATTTGAACAATGAGAGACAGAATAACAACAAAAAATCCAGAAAAACGCATGTCAAAAATGTTATGAATTGATTTGCATTTTAATGAG
>JAOUWY010000043.1:17276646-17288357 GCA_025728095.1 Prietella phreatophila | reverse complement strand
CTCTCTCTCTCTCTCTCTCTCTCTCTCTCACACACACACACACACACACACACACACACACACACACACACACACAGATCATACCATAGTTTTACCGGCTGAGAAGCAGGAGCCGCAGATTTAGTGTAAAAAAGAACAGAATCATGTTGTCATGTTCATTCAGGTGTGGTTTTTAAGTCAGTAATAAACACTGTGTGTGCGCTGTTCTAGTAAAATACTGACTGATGCATTTACCGCCCCGAAAATTATTATTTTCCTATAACAGCATGAGCCACAAGTATTTAATTCCTACACAACAACTTGCTATTGTTTATAATAGCTATCGTTTATAACTCTGAACTGTCCTCCTTCTCTCCTCTCTCAGAGACTGATGTCTCAAAACTCCTCCTCTCTAGCCATCCCACAACCTGTCATCTTGACCCTAGCCCTTCTCACCTTCTTCAGTCCATCTCTCCCACACTATTACCTGCACTCACACATATCTTTAACACATCCCTCTCTACTGCTACATACTCTACCTCATTTAAGCAGGCCCAGGTTACCCCACTGCTTAAAAAACTGATGCTTAACCCTGCAGACCTGTATCCCTCCTCCTTTTTCTTTCCAGAATCTTTGAAAAAGCTGTTTTTAATCAACTCTCCATTTTTCTCACACCAAGCAGTCTGGCTTCAAAAGCAGTCACTCCATGGAGACGGCTCTGCTTTCTGTCACTGAAGCCTGACAACTAGCAACATCAACCTCAAGATCATCTGTCCTCATCCTACTTGACCTGTCTCGTGCTTTTGACACTCTGAACCATCAGATCGTCCTGTTGACTCTCTCTGGAATATGCATCACCGGAACGGCTCTGCGCTGGGTGGTATCATATCGAACAGGCAGAGCCTACAAGGTATTGTGGAAGGGAGGAGCTTCTGAAACTCAGCAACTCACAACTGAGGTTCCCCAGGGGTCAGTTCTGGGTCCTTTGCTCTTTTCTATTTATACTACATCTCTGGGCCCTGTGATTGAGTCTCATATCATTGCTATGCTGATGACACCCAGCTCTATTTGTCCTTCTAGCCTGATGATGCATCTGTCCCTGCACAAATCTTTGCTTGCCTGTCTGACATCTTAAATTGGATGTGGGAACACCACCTTAAGCTTAACTTGGCAAAAACTGAGCTTCTCATCATAATGGCCTGCCCCTCAATCAACCACAACCTCACTGTACAGCTCGGCTCAACCACACTCAAGCCAACCAGGACATCCAGGAACCTTGGGGTGACGGCCTGATGTTCACAGACCACATTCCAACAACTGCACCATCTTGTAGGTTAATTCTGTATAACATCAAGAAAATCAGGCCATATCTGACTGAACAGGCTACACAGCTACTGGTCCAGGCCCTTGTCATCTCAAAGCTGGACTACTGCAACGCACTACTCTTGGGCCTCCCAGCCAGCTCCATCCTTCAAATGATTCAAAATGCAGTAGCACACCTCGTCTTCAACTAGCCCAATAGAACCCATGTCACACCCTTCTTCATCTCCCTGGCTTCCTGTAGCCACCCATATCAAATTCAAGGCCTTGATGCTCACGTACAAGACCTTGTCTGAAACAGCACCCTCCTACCACAACAGTCTCCTGAAGGCTTACCTTCCCTCATGCAATCTGTGATCAATCAACGACCAACGCTTAGTAATACCTATGCAGTGTGGCTCAAGGTCCCTTTCCAGAATCTTCAAACTATCTGTATCTCATAGGTGGAATGAACTTCCAACGTCAATCCAGAGCACAGAACCAGTCACTGTTTTCAAAAAAATAGCTAAAGACCAAGCTCTTGTTCTTTGTTTCAAAAATATTTTATTGAGAAAGAAAACAAACTTCCTGTCAAATAGTAAAAATACCATTCTCATTTTTGTTATACTTACATATACATACATAGTGTAGAAAAGAGAACAATAAACTAAACAACCCCCACCCTGGCTCATCATGGTTAACCAATATCTATACCTGGTTATGGATATATTGTAAAAGCTATCAACAGGCACAAAAAATTCAAATGGGAAGTGACTGTAACTCCATAAAATATGAAATAAAGGGTAAGACCCACCTCTTTCGTGAACCCTTAACTAACCCCTAACGTGCCAACCTCCACATTATTTTTAAAAAATAATAAAATCTTACTCCGGCACTTACACCTCTACTCTGTGCACTTTGCTTTTCTAGAACTCAATTATAAATCCTACATGGTAGCACTATTTGTATTATTCTCCGCTTGAAACATTGCTTTGCTTCTATTTCCTCATTTGTAAGTCACTTTGAATAAAAGTGTCTGCTAAATGAATAAATGTAAATGTAAATAATGTTTCATTTATTAAAGAACGTCATCTCTACATTTTTTTTCCAGTTAATAGTCTTCTAAACAGGTTAGTTCTTGTTCTTGCTTAAGTTATAACAGCAAAAAACAGTCGTTCCCTCACCAGTTAATAAGACAAAAAATCATTAGGTTTAAACACACACACACACACACCAAAAATGTGAGTAGAAGGTTTGTTGTAAAATATTATCAGGTAGCGCTCTTCATATTTCAAGATATTCAATAAAGAAACTGACAACAGCTTCACTTTTATAACTGCCACAGAGCAAACTAATGGGTTATAACCCGTTTTGCATTGCTCTTTGAGCAATGCAATAAAATCATCAAAATTAGACACTGATAGTTAGCATAAATATAGTGAACTAGCGAGCTTTACTCCTTCCTGTTAAAACTTCAAACTCTTTTTATGTAAAGAAAGAAACAGGATGAGTTGAAAAATTCCCCAGGTAAAAGAAAAGCCCTGGATCCAACATTTTTCTTTAATTTTTTTTTCCCTGTGGAGCTCTCTCATTTCAAGAGCCTTGTCCACAATTTAATTTAAAATCAATTTGTAAAATAATTCTCAATGGCAAATACAAACAAGAAAAACACTGAAGTTTTAGATGAAATATATTTAATGTGCTACATTAAAAAAGTTCAGTGAAAATAAACTCTGACATATAAAGTATCAACATCAAAAATAACTGAGTAAACAAAACTGTACAAAAGAATCCTACATGGAAAAACAAAGATAATCCATAAACGAATTCCCGTTATCGTTACGTAGCAGTAACCACGCACATGGATCGAGATCCTGCTTTTTCCAGTGCTAATGTTAAATAAATTAAAACAAAGAGAATACAGTAATAAATTACACCCAATGTGTCCTGAGATCAATAATAACTTCAGTTCCTGCTGTGGATTTGGTGCTCAAGAAAATACACCAAAAGTTCAGTTCAGTGTTGTATGACTGAATTACTACATTATATTGAAAGCAAAAAAAACCAGGACTTCTCTAAATAATAAATAATAAATGGAAGTCTGACTTCTCTATAAAGAAGTAGGCTCTAAAATGATTGCAAAGCAAAGATTGCATAACTACTTTCAGAATTCCTTATACCTCGAGTTACAGCGAGTGTGCCTCAGCAACATTCACATTCACACAACAAAGCCCTGATATATTTTGTATATATTGTTAACAATTCCCTGATTAACAACATTTCCTGAGGGAAAAAAATCTATATTATTTTTAAAACAGCAATAACAGTGTACAAAAATGACATTTTCTATATTTATAAAATCAGACACAAATAGTACTGAGAGTAATAAGTTAATATGAACTCAAAAACACAAAATAAAACAAGTACCACGATGTAACTGATCGCCTTCACTCTCTGCCCAAAGAACAGATGGCTTAAGTGCAATTATTTAGTCTTTGAAAATGCTGTTTATGTATTTGGTGCTTCTTGGCTTGGTTTAGCTCTTGTGCTCTCAGGCTTTTTTTGTTGTTCTTTTTTTGGCATAGACTACATGCAAACATAGATGATTTTTAGACTACTTCTGGGACTGGAATCTAAACATCCTTTCCTTTTCTTCCTCATTGTACTCTTCCTTCACCACCAAAGCGCACCACGCTGGCTCTCTCTTGCCACTGCCCTAGTCCGGAGGTTTTCAGCAGGTCAGGGTCCGAGGCTTTTTTGAAGTGGCTGGGTTTGGGTCGATCATCCAGCTCCAGCCACCTCTCCAGAGCAGCATCGACTTCGATCTCCGAAGAATTTTCTACGAGAGCTTCAGCCTCAGCGCTGACATCAAATTTCTCTAGGATCTCAGCAGTGTACCTCAGCTCGGGACTTTCAGGCCGGGAATTGACGGTGCAACATCCCGAGCGACGGTGTAGCCTGAGGGAAAAGTGATGGAGGAAGCCACGGTGGCACAATGGGCAGCAATGTGGTCGCTCGCTTGAGCTGTGCATACGGCGGTGCAGCTTCAGGTGGATGTATTGCGTGAACTTGGTTCCACATACTTTGCACTGGTAGGGCTTCTCTCCCGAGTGTAAGCGCAGGTGTGTCTTCAGGTTGCTGGTGCTGCTAAAACGCTTCTGGCACACCTGTGGGATAGTCAACAGAAGCAGTGTTTGTTATTTAACCCATGCCTATTGTGCAAGCAGGCCATAAAGAACAAGGTGCACCAAAACACGAGCAAGCCAAAAGCTTTATGACAATGGGCTCTTTATCTCGCCTTGGAATGCAGGGGGCAAGTTAGGCATGTTTATATCATGTGTGCTCAACCTCTCTCTTGGCCAAGAGGGTGTGTCATGTCTGAGATATAAAAAGAACTCAGGTTGACACCACTGCCATGCATTTAGGGATTAATGTACAACAAAGTCAAGGCATTAATTAAAGGTGCTTAAGGAGTAGGTGAAAGTATTGTACCTGCAGATAAACAATGCGTTGTGTGAATGTCATCATGTGCGAATGACACACAACCACATTTCTACTCCTCTCACTTTCTTAAAGATTCATAAACATTCTTATAAAAGAATCCTTAATTACTCAGTTGCGCATTTTCACTGTGGCATTTATTATACTTTCCATTAACTTTTATTTATTTATTTATTTTAATCACTCTCACCTGACACTCATGGGGTTTCTCTCCAGTGTGGACAAGATTGTGTTTCTGGAGGTGTGCTAGCTGGGTGAAGCTCTTCTTGCACAGCGGACACTGAAATGGCCTCTCTCCATTGTGCACCCGCAAGTGCACCTGAAAAAAAGACATATTAATTAGAACCTACTAGAACTTCATTAAGGTTACACCCCTTTGACTAACTCCAGAGAACATCTGCATCACGCACCTTCAAGTTGGACAGTTGGCCGAAGGTCTTGAAGCAGACGTTGCACTCGTACTTGATCTTTCCATTCTGTTTCTTTAGTGGGTATGGCAGGGACTTGTACCCTGGACCTTGTGGTGACATGGATGATGATGATGGTGATGATGAATTCATAGAGCTGATCTTTGGCATAGCAGCCAAGCTGAGGTTGATAGCCTCCTCGTATGGATGCTCAGACCCTGGGGAGTGCTTCATGAGGGGGGAGAGTTCGGGGGTGGCTGGGGCACCGTGGGGAGGTGATGTATTCGTAAGCCGCTCTTCCAAGCTGGTATGAGGATGTAGGACAGGATAAGGAAGATTAACAGGGAGTGGGCCTGGATGAGTCATGGCTGAAAAGGGCAAGGCTTCGTTTGCCAGGACATTGCTGTAGTGGAATGGTCCTCTGGGGGGTGGAATAGAGGGGATAGAAGGTGTGTAAGGGTTTAGAATGAGTTGGGGATAATGAGGGTCAAAAGGAGGCAAAAAATGGTAGGTGTGTGGCAGAGAAGGGTATGGTGTCAAGTCTTCCCTGGATTGGTAATATCTCTGCGGATGCAGTGGAAGATCTCGGTCAAGGCCCGACTGAGAAACAAGCTTAGGATGTGATTTGTGCATTCTCTCCTGAGGAAACGTCTTACTGGAGTCCATCAAGTGCTGATCTGGAGTGCTGGGTGGCGTGTCCGGCTCAATGGCCTCCACGTCAATCTTTTCCTCAGCTTCTTCAACCTCGTCCTTTCCTTCCTTTGTTACCTCTTCTTGACTGTGTAGGCTGTAAGTCTGTGATGCCTGTTTGGGATGGCAGGTCCACTGAGGTAGGCAGTGCTTCTGGAGGTCAGCTTCAATCACATCACCACCAAAGCGCTCTATGATGGAGAAAGCAAACAGAACATCAGAGGCACAGCAACAAACAACATGGCCTTCACACACCTACTCATCGCCTTCTCTCTCATGGCCTCACTTATGGTAAACGGCAGATGTTTCGGTTTTGGTTTGACAAGAGGAGATATATTGCAACAGTTTCTATCTGATGTAGAGTCAGTACTGCTATCACACATCCTTGATTACTAGTGTGTGGGAGTTCACAGGTGTGCACAACTGACTGCGTGTGTGTTTCAGTGGGCGTGTGTGTATGAGAACACAGAAGCCAAGAGTAGCAGTCATACTTCTCGTTCAGAAACTGTGCTGACTCACCATGTCAGCAGATGTCTCTAACCACAGGAAAAAATCCTTTATCACGACCTCAGCATCAGTAGTCGCTGACACATTTGACAAGGAACTAAGATGATGGTGGAAACCACACGATCCCATCCACACTGAACAGGTAAACAGAAAACCACTAAGCCACAAATAAAATGTGACTCAAAAAACTGCCAAATCATGGAGTATGGCCTCCTCATCATCATAATCTCTTACAGAGAGGGGAAGGAGATTACAAAAACAGATTATTGCTCTGTGGTCGAGGCCTGCTTCCTCAAACCTGATGTGAACAAATCCTTTACAGGCAGCATGCACCATCAAATAGGAAAGTGAAAATGGTCAACCAGACTGAGTTACCACACGCAAAGAAGTAGAAATAAACAAAAATAATAGGCATGTTCTGGACTAAATTATATTTTCAAAACTAATTGATGACCCCTGCTTTAGGAATTCCCTCAAAATTTCTATCATAAAATCAAGTATTCACATACTGATGCCAAGTCATCCTCAGATGACTTGAAAAAATTCCAGCCCATCAATCGTGCCATGTGCTGTTTTTTAATTATTATTATTATTATATGTCTGCCCAGTTACTACAAGCTGTGGATGTGACTTAACACTTTTTTTTTTACTCATTAGACTTCTCTGAATCTCAATTCAGGAAGTAAAAGTTGTAAACCAACCGACGTGACACGAGACTTTTCAGAGAAAGAAGCTTGAGGAAAGTCAAACAAAGCTTGATGGGAAAAGCTTCCTGGACAGGGACGTTCCAACAATTAGACGTGATTGTGTAATGAGAGCGAGCGAGAAAGTCATCAGCTCAAAAGTCACACCGTAGGTTTGCCAGTCTGTAGGCACAATAGTAAATGTGTGTGTATAATACACACACGCACTCTCTTTCTCTTTCTGTCTGAGCAATGAATAGAGCAGGAAACAGGGGCACTAAAGGCCATTGTCTGGCATGATGTCTCAGTCTGAGAAAGATATTCTTTCAAGGTTTCACCTTTGACAAAACAACACCCATTTAAACACTTTCATTTACAAAAAAACACGACAGCATGGTAGAAACAATAGCTGTGACTATTCTTTGTGTGAGGTAATTTGTGTAAATCTGTTTTTCGAATTAGATGAGAATGTGAGATGCATTTACCTGTAAGCCAACCTGCTAATGAACCCCTACCTAAACACACACATGCATCAGCTGATCAGAGATACAAAGATAATCCAGACACTGGCTAGTGGAAAAAGTGAATAGTGCCATGACATTGCAAATAAAGTACATAATAAAAAGAAACGTTAGAAATTCTACGAGAAGGTACTACGGATCGCCTTTGAGTTCTAAGATGGAAGACAAATCCTACAAAACGATGAGAAAACAGTTGATTGAAATCTGAGATCCCTGAGGAATCCGGATTATAACCAGTATACTATACGATATTTACTCACTCGGCTTCACGCCGTCTGTTTGCTCTTCCGCGTGTCCACACAGCCTTTTTGTGAACTCCTGGCTGTACCACACGAGCAGCTCTCTCTGTGGATCCACGGGCCTGATGGTGTAGAAGAAGACTTCGCGTCCATTCTGACAAGCCACCAGGTTCTGTTCAGACGGGGAAAGTGCCGGGTTGACGAAACGCATCCAGTTGCTGCGCTGCACATCATATCCATCAATGAAGTGGTGAAGCTGCCCGCCGGAGTAAATCTGAAAGACAAGAAGTCAGATAATGGTTATTGAGAGCATGAATAAATATAACTTGGTTAACATAGTGGCATAAAAATGCCTCTTGATAAAAAAAAATAAAAAAAATAAAAACACCAAAAAGCAAAAATACAGCTCTTTGGTTAATAACATCTTTGCACCTGAGATAATAAAATAATATCTAATTATAGATATATTATAATTATATAAAATGCTTGAACAATATATAATATATAAAATATATGACATAGAAATGATATATAATATAAACATATATATAATAAATATGCTTTATTATTATTATTAATATTATTATTATTATTACGTATAACAGCAGAGAGAACGAACAGGGTAAGAGAAATAATAGAGAGAAGAAAGAAATCTTAGCCAAACAACCAACACAATACATTAAAAAAGGAAACAGACAACAATTTCCAAAAGTAAAACAATGAAAAACAATAAAACTATAAAAAAAATTATAAAAATAAAAAGGTCATACAAGACAGCTAATACAGAAATGACCTTTAGACATTTCTCACAGGTCTAATTTGAGAAATTTGATTAAATTAAGATGAAATCAATATTAAGACCTCATTACCAAAAATCACTCCATATCACCACCTCCAGACATTAAATCAACCAGAGAGAGAGAGAAATCACAGAAAACAGGGATATGGAAAAGTATTCACCTCTGCCATGTACGGCTTGCTCTTCATGCCAGTTCCTTCTTTCAGCCTTTCTTTCTGAACACTCAAGTGTGTTTGAGCGCGAGTATCTCTCTATCAGAGTGAGAGTGAGAGTGTGTGTGTATGTGTGTGTTTCTCTTTCTGACAGTGGTATCAAATCTCCACTTACCTTTAAAAAGACAAGGGGGCGGAGCCAAGAGCAGAGAACAACAATGTTGCATGCTTCTACACCCCCCCCCCCCCCCTCCCGTGTGTGCGCGCGCGCGCACGCGCAACACGTGTGCGCAGTGTAAATGCTTGAAACTTGACAGATTTTCACACAGTTCAGAGACAATAACAAACAGACACACGCACACACACACACACCTGAGTGCATATTACAAACAGGAGCCGTAAGTGAACAGGAAGTTGGGACGGATTTTACAGGAAATGAGGGACGGAAAGGGCACTGGCGAGCCCTAAGGGGACTAAGTCAGAACTGGAAAACCCAGAGTGGCTCATACTCCCCTGTGCGTAAACACACACACACGTGCAAAAAGGAAAACAGATGGTTCATGGGAATGGATGAAAGAAATGTAATACTGTAATGTTATATCAAAATGAAAGTGCTGTACATACGAGGTGTGAGTACAAATCTCTCTCGCACACGAAAACACATTTTCTTTCTATGAGCTCGTGTGTGTTGTGATATTAAGTGTTTTGCTATATGTGTCAGCATTTTGCGGCCATGCATGTTCAAGGACCCACACTTACTATAAAGTTCTCTGGGGACTAAATGCTTTGTTTGTGCTATGTTTACAAAGTTCCTATGTATTTTCCAGCTAAGCCCCAGGCACTGTGTATTCCTGCGCGTTTGAATGGTGCGCTTGTGGGCGCTTCCTCAGAAATTCCTTCCTGAACAAGTCTAGCTACATTGTTCCCAGTGTGTGTGCATAAACAATGAGCATGGTTGCCAGGAGTTAAGTTATACTTCCAGACTAAATGTATGGCATGAGGCGAGACCTCATCTTTGGCGTAAATCTCACCCTGCAAGGGGCCGAAGCGTGTGCCCTGGGGGAGATACTCCTTACTGAAAACACCGGTCACCTGGAGAAAAAAAACAAAACACTTAATCAGTCAATCAATAAATCAAGTTCTTTCCAACCTTAGAATCGAAATACACTGCTACAAAAATATCATTTTATTTATCCATCCATCTTCTGAATCATATACAGGCTGCACGGTGATACACAGGTTAGCATTGCTGTGTCACATGTTACTGTCTGTAGAAAGTTTTCCATGTTCTTCCCCGTATCCACATAGGATTCCTCCAGGATTTCCATTTTCCTCGCATCTCTCAAAAACACACCAATGGGTGGATTACACCAAATCCCCCCATGGGGTAGTATTCCTACCTCACACCCAATGTTCCTAAAATCAACTCTGCATCCACCAAGACTCTGGCCAGGATAAATCACAACCCTAAGAGCCAGAAGATCCTTGAGTCCTGTTAGAGGAGAAGAACTTGTACTTCTACAAGTGGTGTGAAACATCTGCAGTTGTCCTTTGACCCTGTGTCCTTGTTATCATGCTTCCAAATGAATAACTGGATTATTAGGGGTGTAAATAAAAAAAATCATTCAGGTCGGAAAATTGGTCCAACAATCTACAACCTCAACGATGTACATGCCAGAAAAAGGAAAGTGGTCAAAAACTAGTACATGAAAATCAATATACACTACCTTGTGAGTGAGAGAGAAAGATAAAGATCAAGGAAATTTTGTCAAGGGCACTGTTATATACAAAACATGCAACATTGCCATACAATGAAACTAGTTCCTGTTGTCACTTACGTTATACCAGCTATGAACAGGTGTTCCCTCACCAGCCTCTCTTTATTATCTCTCGATGTTAATAAGACAAAAAAAGCCACAGCTTTAAAGTGTAAACATCTCTGTCCTGAGGACTTTCCAATGGTGGAAAACGTACATTTAAATGAAATGAATCATATTGGTGCCCTGTGATGAATTGGTGTCACATCCAGCGTGTATTCCTGCGCCATGCCTAGTGATCCCGGAATAAGCCCCATGTCAACCTCAACCCTGAGTAGGATAAAGTGATTACTGAAAGTGAGTGAGTGAGTGAATCATATTCGATCAGACCTAAACCTAATCATATTGGTACTAAAATGAATCATATCTGTGCTGAACCGAGTCATATCAGTGCTGAATCAAATCCTGTAAGTGCTGAATTGAATCATATCGGATCAGTAATGAATTGAAGCATATTGAATCGTTACCTATGTATATACAGTCAGGTCCATAAGTATTTGAACAGTGGCACAACTTTCATAATTTTGCCTCTGTGCACCACCACAATGAATTTGAAATGAAGTGTAGACTTCCAGCTTTAATTCAAGGGGTTTACCAAAAATATTGCATTAACTGTTTAGGAAAAAGAGATATTTTTTACAGTCCCTTCATTTTGGCAGGCTCAAAAGTAATTGGACAACCGAATATAATCATCAATATTAGGATTATTTTTAATACTGGAATGAATAGCCTTTGCAGTCAGTGACTGGAACCCATATTCACGCATGACCTCTGAACAGGAAGTTATTTGTGTGAAATATGGACAGGTGGAACTCGAGTGGGTTGAGGTGACTGAGCAGACCTAGATGTCCACTTTCCCCTTGTTCTGCTCCACTGACCTACTAACCCCAAGTCACCAACTCATTATCACCTTATTGGCTAAAAACAGCATGACAGACGGTACTCAACACAGAATATCACAGACGTTTCTCAATTTTGTTGCTTACTTTGTGTTACATTTAGGAAGATGACACCTAAATAGGCAGCATTTATCCATCCATCTTCTACCGGTCACAGGGAAACCTGGATCCTATCCCAGGGAGCACAAGGCGGGGTACAGTCCATCTGGTCACAATCA
>JAOUWY010000043.1:17141756-17154229 GCA_025728095.1 Prietella phreatophila | reverse complement strand
TATGAGGCTTATCAATTGAGATTCACATTACAGCATTTACTCATACTAAACTTACACAAACTGAATAAGATACAAGCATTAACTAGTTGATTGGAATTATAAACTGATTTTCATGAACATCACATTTCGTGTGTAAATGCTCCTGTGAACAATTTATGACTAAAATAATTTGTATTCAGTTTGATAAATGAAGTCCAATATTAATACTTAAACAACACAAAGCTTTACCTATGTAGGAAGAGTAAACTAGGCTTGGGACTGGTCAACTATGTTCTTTATAAGTGTGAACTCTCTGTTTGGCTACATTTTCAGTACATATTTTCTAGCAGTTATGAGAGACGATTCAGTGTGAGGTTTAACATCTGTGTGTGCAAGGAACAGCAGGTGGTTCAGGCAGAGTGCAGGTTATTCAAAGTCCTAGCACGAAGGCTGTGACACAGTGGGATCTATTGCATCCTCATTATCACGCACGTACACACAGGTGCAATGCGATTTGATTTCATGACACATGCACACACTGAAGCAAAATAACACAAGCAGCTGAGGATGAAATATCTAGATGAGAATTTATGGGGTGACATTCAATCGCATTCCCAATTACAGTTTCATTTCTATGACTCACTCCCTCATCATTCCATCCTGCTTGTAAACTTCTGACAGCAGACCATGAGTGAAGTACATACACCTTCTCAAATGAGCCCAGACTGCTGTGGGAATATTGTTTTTAATTTTAGACACACACACACACACATCCATAGTTAGCTTCTCTCATTATTCTTTGTCAAGGACACAAAATTCATCTCAAAGCTGAGCTGTGACCTCAGGAAACACTGCTGAATTATGAATTATATTATATTTATAACTCCTTCCCCGACTGCCGCACCGGCACAAAGCGGACAGCTTCATACCGGACCCCATACCCGCCACCAGCACCACGGCGTCCGGTGATTGGAGATTCTGACGGGAGAATTCCCCCACTCCGACACCGGAAGAGGAGAATAAGAGGACGCCCTTCCGCCGATGCCCTTCTCTCTCTCTCTCCCTCTCTCTCTCTCTCTCTCTCTCTCTCTCTCTCTCTCTCTCTCTCTCTCTCTCTCTCTCTCGTCAGTCTGATTGTGTCTCAGATTCTTTCACTTCCTTTCCATCTGTCCAGTCCAGGGTTTGTTACACTTGACTAACCCAAAGATGGATAGACAGAAAGAGAGACAGAAAAAGTCTGTGCTACTCACGAATCCAGTTTAGACAAGCCTGTAGAGAAGAAAAATAATGCAGAGAAATGTTGCTCTTTAATGGTGGTCCCTAAACATGCTGCCTATGCAGGGCGCTGATTCTGATTAGAACGCACACCGTTGTGCAGAAACTTCAGACTAGCCATAAACACAGAGAGTATAGAACATATACAATGTCAGGGCTCTACAGTGCGACCATTTCAGTAGCATTTGCGACTGAAAAGTACTTGTGATAAGTAATTTGTCAGACCGGTGCGAGTGACCATTTCAGAGTTGTATAATACAATATAAATAAAAACTACAAGTCCAAAATGCATCTACACCAAGCAACAGTTACTTTCACACTGCTTTCCATCATCTCAAGTAATTGAACAAGTGTGTAAATACTGTAAAGAAGCCATTCTGATAAGAGTAACACTGTACATCATCTGCTTCTCTCAACTTCCCAATCTCATAAACCGCCATCTTTTATTGATCCTGCAAAGTGACCTGAAGCTATGACCTGCTTGTGTAGAGACAGTGAGTAAATTAATAATAATGCTAATGCTACAAGGTGGGGTTTAATTCAAACTTCTTTATTAAATAATTCCTCACCAATCATAATCAAGAGTAAGAACTGTTCAGTCTGTAAACATACAGTACACTGCTGCTCTCCTCCACTCTCTTCACCAACTCTAATAGAGAGCGCATTCTATTCATTTAAACTCACAGTTGCCAGATATTACTAGAAAAGTCAACTCCAGAATAGATATTATAATAAATTCATGAAATATAAATAAAATGAGAAATGAAATGATGTTTAATTACTATGGGTTGAGTTTAATATCAATTTGACATTAAGCCTAGCTCGCTATTTCCTTTGTAGGCTATTACTCTTTTTCCTAATATGGATCATTTTTGTGGTAGACTGCTTTTAAATGGGACTCTTTATTGTTTAAGATATTTAAAAATGAATATTTTATGCTTGTTTATTTATCAATTAACCAACAGTATTTCTCGTTGCTATTATTTTAATTCACTTAACAGTGACCATGAGCAGAAAACTTACATTTCACTTTTTATGACAGACCTCCTGATTAAAACCATGACAGTGGGAAATAGTGTCTAATAGTCTAACAGTGTAGCTTTACATATATTTAAAGGAGCAGACTTCAAACACAGAGGTTTTTTGTATTTGTTTACAAGGTGGACAGGGTAAAGGTGGTTTTTTGCATACAGACTGTAAAATTAACTGAAAATATTACATTTAGTTTATCAGAAAGTAAATTAATCTGTCATGGCTCACACTGTTCCTAAATTCTCTCATAATTGACCAGTTCAAGTCTTCTCATGCCAACATGTGAGTTATATTGTGGCACATTAAGATTACCATGTGTAAAAAACAAAAATTATAATTCTAAATTCTGTGTTCCTAAATTTTTTACTGGGCTCCTAAAAATGATTTGTTACCATAGAGCCCCAAATGAATGTAAAAAGAAGAAATGCAGAGGCTGGTAGACACACAGCAGGAGGACAAAAATCTTCCCAATGTGTCTAAATCACTCCGTCTGAGATGTTTGACCTCTTTCATCCTACACCCAGCCTGTTGCTGGAGAAAAAAAAAAAGTACTGACATCGCCGTCTACACACTGAAGAAGTAAACAAAACAGCCTGAAAGTACAGTTAAATAGTGTGTGTGAGAGACAAAGAGAGAGAGACAAAGAGAGAGAGAGAGAGAGAGAGAGAGGATACCTCCACAGAGACAAAAGGCATGTTTTACTTCTCAAGCATCATTTTATACCACAGAAAGAAACAGTGAAATGGATATATTACACTTTATTTTTAGCAGCAAAGCGTTCCATAAAGACTTATTTTTAAAAATGTATTTTAAAATGCTTGTGCTTTTGTTTTTTGCAAAGTTGTGTGTAAATGTTTTTGTGGGAGAAAATAGACTAAAAATTAATGTCAGATTTACAAAGATTTTTCTGATTTTCTTTGTACTTAAGTGAATATAATGATAAACGCAAATCATTATCAAGTGTGCTTAGCTAAATACAACACATTTAGCCATGCCCACAAAACTCCTTAAAGCTTAAAAGTCTAAAATGGCGACTAAATGATAAAGGTGCACTAAATCTTTCATTAATGCATCTCAGACACTGCAGCGTAGCGTGTCAGCTACTATAGACACCCTTCTTTACAGGGCTTCCTCCTTTACAGGGTGCAATTACTTTTGACCTCATTGATTGGCTAGTCTTATTTGCCTTAATTTATAGATTTAGATATGGATTTATGGAAGGTCATTAATATGAAATATGTAAAACATTCACTAAACTGCTGTGTAATTGAAATAAGTGATTTAAGACAGTGTAACGCGTGTCTACAATCACAGTAACTCATCAACAATTATATGATTTGAAGCCGAACAACTGTTTTACATTTAAACTCAGGAGCGAAACCTAAACGTCAAACATTTTTCTCAACAATCTGGATTTTGAACTTGTGTGTAAATGCTTCTGCGAATGATTTACAAATATAGTCAGTTTGTCTTCAGATAACTGAAGCACAGTATTAGCTATGAGGAGGAAAATGGACAGGAGTCCACGCCCCCTTCACTGAGACACAGAGGCCACACCCCCTTCACTGGGACAGAGGCCACACCCCCTTCACTGGTGAATCATCTCAGTGTCTATCTACATATCAATTACAGAAATAAATGATTAAGTTTAATTGATTGAAATGTTACAAGCTGTAATTTTTTCGCTACTTTCTTTCTCCCCAGTTTCCTTCTCACAACCTTTAAATCGTTCCTGTTAATCCTCTTCTCCAAGACTTGCTGAGAGAGAGCTGCATCCCAACCGGGCAGGAACATCCTGAAAAATCAATGCTGATGATTACACACAGCCTGCAGTGTCCCTCAGCGACTATTCCATAGTTAAGATCAGATCAGTGGCGAATAAACCACACACTGAAAAGTCCACACAGAGGAGGAGCGTCTCCTGAGAACTCTTGCAATAAATAATAAATTAATCAGTGCTTATAGTCAGAGCTCAGGCTGAAGAGGTGATTCAATGGTTAAAAACAAATAAATAAATAAGTAATAAATAAATAAATAAATAAATAAATAATACTGTCCTTCTTCCAAGAACTGCCCCACACTCTCATTCCCCTATGGGATTAATGTTACTGTCACAGGATTGTAATTCCATCCAGATTTCTTTCCATTGAGTTCTTCATGTCAAATCAACAGGTTATTATGATAAACAAAGAACCAAAACATATAATAAATATATTACAATTTATTATTTACCTACAATTAAAAATATTAAAGTGTTTCACTGGTTTAATGAAATGTTTAATTTATCATTCAGTTTACTTAAAGAATCACAACCAGTGAGCAGAATGATATTTAACACAATGTACTGCTTTTTCCTCATCATTAACTCTGAATACATAATTTACTACACTTACTGGCTAAATCTTTTCAATAAATCAATAGCTCCATGTACAGTGCACTATGCAGGCTCTACACTCCGTGTAGTGAGCGTACAGTGCACTACGTAAGGGCTACACTCCGTGTAGTGAGCGTACAGTGCACTACGTAAGGGCTACACTCCGTGTAGTGAGCGTACAATGCACTATGCAGGGTCTACACTCCGTGTAGTGAGCGTACAGTGCACTATGCAGGGTCTACACTCCGTGTAGTGAGCGTACAGTGCACTACATAAGGGCTACACTCCATGTAGTGAGCGTACAGTGCACTACGTAAGGGCTACACTCAGTGTAGTGAGCATACAGTGCACTATGCAGGGTCTACACTCCGTGTAGTGAGCGTGTATTCACTACACTCTGTAGGGAGCAAATACAGTGGAGAAATGTTTGAGTTAAATATCAGTGACAAAAATATTACTGTGTGAATAAATAAATAAAATAAATAAAGTTGTGATAAAACTAATTATTTTTGTCTTGTCATTTTCTTGCAACAATGAACACAGTGAAGCTTCATCTGCCGCACTAGAACATTATACACTCATTAATATTCATTATAATATCCTTGTGAATATTTGCATGCTTCTCCACACATTAAACCTTTAAAGTGATTTAAACTGTAATGCAATTTTTGAAAAATCTATTTATATATACATTGTTCCAACTCTAAAGAATAACCTTGAGACAGAGGAAAAAAAAGAAGAAAAAAAATTGCTCATGCAGCAGGAAGTCACACCATTTTATAATTATACCATGTAACAGGATAATTACACTAATCATAATTCCATCCTGAATGAGTCCTAAAGTGTGCTAATCACATTTACCGTCTGCTTCGCTCAAATCACACTGTCGGAAAGAAAAAAACGGAAAAAGAAAAACTGGGGTCAAGCCAATTATTGGCACCATGAGCAGCAAAAGAAGCTTTGTGTCATGTTTTTCATTAGAGTCTGATGAACTGTATGAGGAGTTACAAAAAGTAAACTTCCAATCATTGAAAAAAAACCCATTTATTTTTAAAAATAACTAAAAATAGAAGTTTTCTTCAGTATGTGGTACTATTCTGAAACTGCTCAGGTAGCATCTGGGCATGATGGTTATGATGCAGCAAAGCCTTCAAGAGTTATAAGCCAATTTTGCTATCTCTTGCCCAGCTGGGGGCAGTGCACCAAAATGATGGTGGCCTGTACTTCAGGGCCTGGTGATGACAGGCACATCACAATTCATTAAAGCGTTGTGGAGATACAGCCTCAAGTTCAATTTTGCACGTTCCTCCTCGAATTTGTTGAAATGAGATTAAAAAATGGTATGGTTTATCAAAATTATGTGAACAAGTTTTTTATCGTGAGTGCCTCTGGATGATGCAGGCCAATTTCATGCAAATCTGACAAACAGTCTAGGTGGAGTTCAAAAAAGGAGATTTTCAAAACATTTAAAAATAGAGGACAGGACATTTGCTCGACCATGACATAATTGGGTATCCTTCTTCTCAGCATGAACCATGGACTCTTTCAAGTCTCATGACTAAAGCTATTAGGATTTTTTGTAGCAAAACTTTGAGTCCCATCAGAGCATCGTGCCCAAGACAAATACAGAGTTTCATAATGATACACGTCATTTGTAAAATACAGCATTTTTTGACTAAATTCAAAGTGGCCAACATCCAAAATGGCCGACACAGGGATTTTCATATCGTTGGACTCTAAACCCGACTGAATCTAATGAGACCAATTTGTTTGTTTTAGGACAAACTGTTCTGAAGTTATAAGTAAAAATGTGCTTTTTCATACCTCATGACAACTAGGTGATGCTGTTCTGAAACGCTGAAGCTAACCTCAGGGCCTAATGCTGATGAAACATACCAAGTTTCGTTTTAATTCCTCAAAGCATTCCGGAGATATACCCTCACGTTCACTTCGGCATGCTCGTGTGGAAGTGCCATTCGAAAACGGTATGGTTTATCAAAATTAAATGAATACATTTTTGTCATAGTTGTCTCTAGATGATGCCGGCCAATTTTTGTGCAAATCGGACAAACAGTCTAGGACGAGATTCAAAAAATTTGTTTTTTCAGAAAATTCTAAATGGCAGAAAAAAATTTCATGACAGAAAATGATGTCATGCAAATCAAAATGTCTTGAGCCAAGGAATCAGAGGGTATCCAAATTTCATAACTTTCCCGCAAGCGGTTCTATGGGCTTCAACAGACTACCAGTGCAGCACCAGCAGAAGAAGCAGAAGCAGAAGAAGCAGCAGCAGAAGCAGTAGAAGAAGAAGCAGAAGAAGAGGAAGAAGCAGCAGAAGAAGTAGAAGAAGCAGAAGAAGAAGGAGAAGAAGAGGAAGAAGCAGCAGAAGCAGTAGAAGAAGAGGAAGAGGAAGAAGCAGCAGAAGAGGTAGAATCAGAAGAAAGAGAAGAAGAGGAATAAGCAGCAGAAGAAGAAGCAGACAAAGTAGAAGAAGGAGAATAAGAGGTAGAAGCAGAGGAAGGAGTAAAGAAGCAGAAGAAGGAGAAGAGGAAGAAGCAGCAGAAGAAGAAGCAGACGAAGTAGAAGAAGGAGAAGAAGAGGAAGAAGCAGCAGAAGAAGAAGCAGACGAAGTAGAAGAAGGAGAAGAAGAGGAAGAAGCAGCAGAAGCAGTAGATGAAGAAACAGAAGAAGCAAAAGAAGAGGAAGAAGCAGCAGAAGCAGTAGATGAAGCAGAAGAGGTAGATGCAGAGGAAGGAGTAGAAGAAGCAGAAGAAGGAGAAGAAGACGAAGAAGCAGCAGAAGCAGTAGTAGAAGAAGAAGAGGAAGAGGAAGAAGCAGAAGAAGTAGAAGAAGGAGAAGAAGAGGAAGAAGCAGTAGAAGAGGTAGAAGCAGAGGAAGGAGTAGAAGCAGAGGAAGGAGTAGAAGAAGCAGAAAAAGGAGAAGAGTTAGAAGCAGAAGGAGTAGAAGAAGCAGAAGCAGTAGAAGAAGAAGCAGACGAAGTAGAAGAAGGAGAATAAGAGGTAGAAGCAGCAGAAGCAGTAGATGAAGAAACAGAAGAAGCAGAAGAAGAGGAAGAAGCAGCAGAAGCAGTAGCTGAAGCAGAAGAGGTAGAAGCAGAGGAAGGAGTAGAAGAAGCAGAAGAAGAAGGAGAAGAGGAGGAAGAAGCAGCAGAAGCAGTAGAAGAAGAGGAAGAAGCAGCAGAAGCAGTAGAAGAAGAGGTAGAGTCAGAAGAAGGAGTAGAAGAAGTAAGAAGTATAAGAAGAAGCAGAAGAAGACAACAACAACAAAAACAATAGGGGTCAAGTGGAAAGGATAAAATAAAAAAAAGATGAAGGGAAAAAAATGAAAATAAAAAAATATATGAAAATAAGAACACACCTGTTTAATATGATGCAAAACTCTGAAATCCCAGTCTGCTATTCACAGGTAAAGAGCAAAGATGTGTGAGTGTATATGAGTGAGTGAGTGAGTGACTGAGTGAGTGAGTGAGAGAGAGAACACAGCATGAATCTGCATACAGCATGTATACAGAAAGGGAAATGAGATCTTACAGGAGTTCAAGCCCTTTTGGAAATTGCTACATTATTACATTTTTATTTGTTTGTTAATTTTTATTGGATATATTTGTTGCTTTTATCAACAAACAGATCGTTTAAAAAAAATAATAAATACACAAAGCCCAGTGGTGGATTGGGGGTTAAGGCTCTGGGTTACTGATTGGAAGGTTGGGGTTCAAGTCCCAGCACCGCCAAGCTGCCACTGTTGGGCCCTTGAGTGAGCCCCTTAACCCTCTCTGCTCCAGGGGCACTGAATCATGGCTGACCCTGCAGTCTGACCCCAACTTCCTAACATGCTGGGGTATGCGAAGAAAAGAATTTCACTGTGCTGTAATGTATCTGTGACAAATAAAGACTCATTATAATTAATAAAGACTCATTAGAATTATTAAGGTAAACGACATGCACTTATTCTGAGAGTTTTTAAAGCCACAAAGTTTAAGAAACACAGCTGATAGTTTTATGCGAACTGAAAACTGCAACAAGGAGGTCTTAAATCTTTAAATGGTGCCTTATAAATATGTAATTGTGTCACATAAATATGCAAATATTCTATTTAAATAGTATTGAACAGCAAAGCAGAGACAAAGTGAAGATATGGTGTAGAAAGAAAGACAGATTCAAAGAAAGGAACATTTCTAAGCAGCTCTAAGCGTCACATAAACATACACAATCACACTCACTTAAATAAATGGGCGTTCGGGGCAGTGAAGGTCCGCTCTACTTCCCATGATTCACTGCAAATGAAATGTCACCCCGACAGGCTGTAACGCTGCGTCATTCCGCTCGCCATCGCGTAATTTAATTCGAATGCCGTATAAACAACGCTCAGGCACAACCACCGTTTTGATTGGTATTAATGCTAGCGCTTTTGGAAGCTAATCTCCCATCACCTATCCCAGAATCCTCAGGGGCACCCGCACTCTCAGATAAGCACACGCAGGGCATCATGCATACATTATATTTTATTACACCCCCTGTATGTTCTATAGCCATAACACTGTGCTTATTGCAGATATATGTGCAAAAAACACACACACACACACACACACACACACGTTTATACGATATTGTTTCTATAGTTACAGTTTTCTGTAAGGAGATTGTAAGTGAGGCTGGTGAGGGAAAGATTGTTTAGAGTTACTATAATGTAAGTGAGAACAGAACTCGTTACATGGACGTTAAACAGAACCACAAACAGATAAATGATCTTTTCTAAATAAAAAATGCCATTTGTTGGTAACTTACTGTAGTGTAAGAGGAGCAGAACACTGGGGGACGTGCTGTTAGAGGAAAACAATCAACCTGATCACACTAACCTACTTACACGCCAAGACAGGGGAAGAGGGAGATTTTGTTTTACTGACTTGTTTATTATGTATTTATTTTATCGATGATGGTCGATAAAACATGATCTAGTAGTTGTTTTTGTTACATTAAGGAAATTTTATCTTATAATGATTTATCACCAATAATTGATGTCTTCTTTACTGTCTGAAATGTGACAGACGGATCGTGGTTTCTGATCCGAGATCAGCTCTGAGTCTCAGATCGTAAAGATAAAGTGCAGAGTGGAACCTCAGAGCCCCAGAACCACTTTTTATTGGAATGTAACTCTCACAGAAAAGAGCCATAAAGCTGTGGAGATTTAGACCCACATAAGAGACACACTCATCCTTCTGAACTGCTGACCTGCGTGTGTGTGTGTCTCTGTCTGTGCGTGTCTGTCTCTGTATATGTCTGTGTGTCTCGGTCTGTGTGTGTGTGTGTGTGTGTGTGTGTGTGTGTTGCAGCACTTTGATCCTCAAGGACTTAACCAGAAAGCATCTCATCCTCCAATCACCTCTCACAGGCACACACACTAACTACAGAGAAATATATAAGGAATAAAATGAGGATCGATTTAAATCAATACAGCATCATAAATCAGGACTTTAAACTGAAGGTGTACAAAAAGCTTCAGTGCATCTAATTATCTAATTACAGAACTTTGAGTTAATCTACTTTAACTGTAGTGTGTGTGTGTGTGCACACGTGCATGTGAGATGCAAGTAGCAAGTGAACGTTATTTATAGAACACTTAATACAAGAAAGCTCTAGTACGCAGTTAAGAGCAAAACCCCTAAAAAAGTTAATTCAACCCAAATAATTCAAATCTAAGCACAGAAGTTACATTTAGTCACAAATCAATACATATACACATTTAAGTGAACCATATTTGTCTTACGCTTTCCTGAATTCTTCTCTTTGAGTCGTTTGTGTATAAATAAAGCTCAAAACCCGTCTTAAGCCTGCAGATGGAACTACTTTTCCAGGAGGAAGAATACATGTTCTACTCTGATGGCGTACAGAGATGACAAAATACAGACTGAAACAGTCCGATAAGAATGAAGAAGAAATTTTTCCCCAAAATATTTTATGGACTTTCTTTTATACAAAATACTCCACAGCAGTAAATGTGCTGGTTAAATTCATCCACCTCAAAAAGCAGTTCCATCTCTGAAAACTTTTAGTAAAGATTTTATTCAATTCTTCATTAAAATATGATTTATTTACTGAGTTTGAGATGTGTCCTCAGATTTTATTTATTTATTTTTTGAGTAAACAGATTTTCAGGGAAATGTGTTAACATTTTATCCATGCTAATCACACACACAATAAAATGAGTTTACAATTATTAAAACAGACTTTACATGTTGGTAATTATGCTCGTATTACACGTGAGTGGATGGTTTCACGTGACAGCACATACGGACGCATCTGTGTTTACCAAGTCATAAGAGAGAAGGAAAAAAAACAAATTTATTTGATGAGAGAAGCAGGTGCTGCTGAGAACCTCACTGGCTTTGTTAGAAAGGTGAGAAACGACGACTAAATGAAAAGAGCAGACTAAGTTGCCAAAAACACTCCAAACACTGAGAGTGAGAGAGAGCGAGAGAAAGTAAGAGAAAGAGAGGGAGAGAGCGAGAGAGAGAGAGAGAACGAGAAAGAGAGAGCAAGAAAGAAAGCGAGAGAGAAAGAGGTAGATAAAGAAAGCAAGAGAGAGAAAAGAAGAGAGAGAAAAAGAGAGAGAACAAGAGAGAGCGAGAGAAAGAGAGCAAGAAAGAAAGAGAGAGAAAGAAATAAAGAAAGCAAGAAAGAAAGCGAAAGAGAGAGAATGAGAGATAGATAAAGAAAGCAAGAGAGAGAAAAAGAGAGAGAGAAAGCACACAGCTTTTCAAATTATTCAAACTGAATAAAAATGTTTATTATTCTCAAGAGCAAAAAACTATTATTAACACAGCAGAAAATAAATCAGTACGTCTTTTTTCGCTTTACTTCATTTAATCAACATAATTATTCCATCTTTTATTCATAAAGGAGCTTTACTGAAAAAAAAACACTAAAAACAAACCTGTAAATAATAAGGACAGATAACATTTAAAATCAACAAATCAAACACAAAAGTCAAATCTGTACATGTACACAATAAAGATTTTAAACAATCAAGCATCCTTTTCTAAAAATAAATGAATCAGATGTCATGATACAATGCTAATATGCATAGCAAAAAAATGTTCAGAGACGAGCAAATTTTCTAAATGTTTTTTTTTTCTTTTTTTAAATGTGTGAATTCTTTGTCTGAACTGTTTTTCCTCAAAACACTCTGTGTCATGCTGGTATACAAGTAATTATAGCTTTACCTCAGACTCTTACAAAATGCTGACCCTGGACATTCCTTCCATAAATGTTCCACAAAGGTCTTCACCATATCAACAATTTATTTCATCTGTTTATAATCAGTGCTGTACACATCCCTGTGAATGATCTGTTACTATAGAAATAATAACATATTATAATTAGAGTGAATGCATAAATATAAACCTGTAATTTGCAGCTGTGCTAATGTCAGAGTTGCTCTGATAGAAAATTCTGACCAATCACAATCCAGGATTCACACAGCGCTCGAGGTTAGAGGAGCTGGTCAGACTTCTGTCTCTGAAGCTATAAAATCTGCCGCAATTTTATCCGAGTTAACATCGAGTTTCTGAGGTGGCCATTTTGCAACACAGCAATGCCTCTGGTCTCTACAGATATCACTCACGCAGCTTTGAGTTGTCTCGGCTTGTGAGTTTTATTTGAAATATGAACTTTTCCATTTTCCAGTTATTAAAAGCAAAAGATATCCAAGTCACTAGTCAATATCAGCAAGAAGCGGACTCAAAGTTTCAATTAACAGTTCCATATCTGATTGCATCACAAAAGCCTCAGATTCA
>JAOUWY010000043.1:16980666-16991740 GCA_025728095.1 Prietella phreatophila | reverse complement strand
TTACTCTAATTAACATTAACACAGTGTCCGGTGTAAAATTTTAGCATAGCAGAGATTACAAACTGCAGTTTTGTCATAATTCCACATAAGAGACATCATCTTTACATACAGCACCAAATCGATGTGTTTTCCCAACCACTTTTGATTGACAGGATATAAACGTCCCTGTTCATCAGATGTTTTTAAACTAGCGGCCGATACATTGGTTCATCTGTAATTATTATGATGATGATGATGATGATTATGATGATTATTATTATTACATTGAATTTCTATTAATTTCTCTGAAACCAATTGAGTTTTCTTTGCTATATGCTTTGGATCATTGTCCTGCTGGAAGGTCCACCAACAGCTCATCTTCATCATCCTGGTGGATGGAAGCTGATTCTTTTCAAGAATCTCCCAGTAAAAGGCTCCATTCATCGTTCCTTCAATTATATGAAGTCTGTCAGTACCATGTGATGAAAAACAGCCCCACATCATGATGCTTCCACCTCCAAACTTCAGTGTTGGTATAGTGTTTTTGGGGTGATGTGCAGTGCCATTTCTTCTACAAACATGGTGTGTAGTATGACAGCCAAAAGTTCAATTTTGCTCTCATCTGACCAGACTACACTCTCCCAGTATTTCATAGGCTTGTCCAAATGAGCAAACTTTAAACTTTATTTCGACATGCCCATTGTTTTCGATGGCACCTGCTGCTTCCAAGTGTTTCTGGAGATCTGTCCGAGTGGTCCTTGGCTCTTGGGCTACTCTTCTGACTATTTTTCTGACTCTCTGGTCAGGAAACTTGAGAGGAGCTCCTGTGCAAGGCCGGTGGATGATGGAGTGATGTTGCTTACATTTGTGGATAATGGCCTCAATGGTGCTTACTGGAAGATTCAAAAGTTTTGAAATACATCTGTATCTTATTCCATCAATATGTTTCACAATACTGTTGTGAAGGACTTGGGAGAGCTCTTTGAAAAGCCTTTTTATAGACCATCAATTTACTAACCCAGCTGATATTAATTTACACAAAACGGGGGTATAATTACTTACAGATTTCAGCTGGTTACTTGCCTTACATTGCCTTGGAGAACTGCTTTTTCTTAGTGTATTCAATACTCAACACCCCCAAACCCACCCCCCCAGAGTCATTCCACTTTATTACACATAAATTTATTTATGGACTTTAATGTGAATTCTTTATACTTGTGGATTTTTTGAGTTAATACTGACGTCTGGTGAAATTTTATGTGAATAGCCTCATTCGAAATGAATGTTGTTGCATTCAATACTTACTTCCACAAACATAAGGTGAAAATTTGGGAATACGATAACAGTTATTATAATGTCAATTTATCTATTTTTTTAATCAAATATTTTTTATGAAAAGCTATTTTTAATTATTACCAGATAAATAACTGAATATGGCACTGCTCCGGGAATAAATAAATAGTTTGATTCACTTATGACCCACTGTGTCATCTCTGTAAAGCACTTTTATGTGGTTGTAAAGAGTTTCATATATAAGAAGTTAGTAATGAATCAACATAATCAGTTGGTGTTTAGCATTAAGAGAATGAAATCATTATAAACGCTACACGATTCTTTAAACTCTTATCAGACAGCCCAGTAATAAATGTTCTCAAGCACAGCTCACTGCATCTGATTTGATTTGAAAACTTTCCCACACTGAGAACTTTACAACAGAGAGCAAAGCGGAAGTGGGAATGAAAAGTACGACTTAAAATGTTGAAGTGAGATTTGCATAAATATGTAAATAAGACAAAAAGGTGTGCAGTGAGCGACACATCACACGTCACTTGTCAGAGTTAGACATTATATAAAGATAAGTGCACCGGCTGTAATTATTCTAAATGCTACACTAAATGTTTGCAGGTGAAAGGTGACTACATTAGCTGGGATTCATGCTCATTTCCTCCTGTTTCAGTCTAATTGTCCGTGTCACTGCATGAGAGAGGGGTTTGTGGAGGCGCTTTATTCAAATTAGGAATTAGGACAGAAATCCACTTTTTTATTGCTTTGTTTTTACTTTGTAACAAAATTTTAGGACAAAAACATTTTTTAAAAATTTGCAAAAAAACGTTTTTCAGTTATGAAAGTGAGGGGTATGAGTAGCATTGGTATAATTTCCTATTACTTTTTTTATATAATATTGAACAAAATCGAATCAGATCGATGATTTAGTGATTCAATGATTCAGTGATTCAAATCAATTGTTACGATACGTAGACGGAGACAAGCGCGGGCATGCGGAGAGATGGTGTGGGAATAAAAACAAAGCGAGACTCGAATCAGAACTAAACAGGTAAGCAACGTATCTGGGGCGTAGGATAAAGTGTAGAGAATGTGAAGCATGAAGTCAAGAACCAGGGAAAAACACTTATAAGAAAAAGGTTTAGTAAGCAAGCAGAGATGAGGCTGCTGAGCGTATATTTCGCAAAAGGCTAATGCTAGGGAGGCCCTTATATAACCTAAGGTGTCTACAGGTGATATCAATTAGAACTCTGTCGAACTCGAGTGCGGGTATGACTGGGAAGTGTAGTCCTCCTCCGCCATACCCCTGGGTGGGACTACACGTAGTGAACTGCCGCGCTGATTTCGCCGTGTCATAACATCAATGAATCGATCAGTGATTCAAATTGATATAAATGAACCAATGATTGAAATTCATGTAACTTTTTAATGAAACCATGGTTCAAGTTTTCATGTGAATAAAAAAAAATTAAAATCTTTTAAAAAATGAGTAACTTTTCATAGTTCGCTCATGCACATTGTAATCAATTTGCTTGTATGTTTTTTAAGTTTACTCTGATTTCAGATGCTGGTAGAAGTTGTGACGCTATTCAGAAAGTCTTTTAATTGTGTAACACTAATCAATCAATCCACAACCTCCCGTGGAAATCAAACAAATGATGTTCACAGTAATTAGTGCGTTATTTAATTTGTATTTAGTTAGTTCGTTTTAGAAGAGGGATATATACAGTAGCTACTACTGTTTCTCATCAGAACGGAAAAAAAATGGTAGACATGCCCTAGGTAAATGCTCAAAAGGGACAGTCTACAAGTGACATAAGCAACTTCTTAGTGTGAACAGAGGATAAGTGTATAATTAATCATTCCAGCCCCTGGAGTTTGTGTCTAACTAGACTTACAGTCTTCCTCCACCACCCCTTACACACACACACACACACACACAGAAACTAATGAGCTTAGAAACATTTTCACTTGTCCGGGTCATCACGAGTCAGTTTCCCACACACACAAGCACAGAAATCAAAGTGTTCTCTTAATTGAATCTCACAAGCCTCCCTGATAAACAAGCTGCTTCGTGCCATGCTCTGCTATTTGAAGTTGAACATCTCGCCACTCTTCGCACCGCCTCCCTCCTCCATGTCTCTCTTCCAGCACTTCACTACAGCAATAAAGGCCTTTTCATCCTGAACAGAGATAGAAATAACAAGGTACGATCCGTATTTAAACAGCAAGACCTTGACTTGCATTTAAAGCTGGGTTTCTTCACGTGTATAATAGGTTCTCAGCACATAAAAGCCAAAATGAATAGCAGTGCTCAAGCTGAACATGTTATCACAGTTCAGCATTTATTGGTTCAATAAGGACCCTCATGTAGACATGCTTATACGTGAACAATACTTTTCTTTTGACCGAGTTACTAAGATGAATCATTGCTTTGGTTCACTTCCAGCTTCTCAACATTTCTATACATTTATACAACCAACCTCATTATTTTATATTAGATTTCATTCATAGTTTATCTGATGGTGTTCTTTTTAACATCTGTGAATTTTCTGAGTCAAATGTGTGAATCTGCTGGGAAAACAAACAAACAATAGAAGCCCTCAAAGAATTTGTAATGGTTTTAATGGTTATAATGGAAATTGTATTGGTTTTAATGGAAACTGTAATGGAAACTGTGGTTCTCTACTGGTAATGTGTTGCCTTCTATTGGTGGCACGTTATGTCTTGTGGATACCATTAAGAACCAGTAATGGTAATGGTTTTAATGGTTAGCTGATGGTTTGTAATGGTATTTGCAGTGGAAACGATTAGAATGTCTGTGATTAATTTCAGCAGGGGAATCTGGTCTCTGCCACTTGATTCAGTGATTCATTTTGTTCATGATTCAAACCAACGATTCTCTTCTCTGTTGTTCAGTGAATCAGTATTTGACTCTGGAATCTTTTATTTATGGGGAAGATTCACTCCTTTGGTGTTGAATGAATCAGTGTGTGAATCAGCAAATCTTTTGTTCATTAGTATTATTAATCTGTCACTTGTATAAGCTGTATTTGCAAGTATTTTATAGCAGTGAGTGAGTGAATCATTTCGGTCATGGTTAATATCAACCATCTCTCATTCAGCAGATCAGTGTTTGACTCAGTGAATCTTTTCAGTTATGACTGTGATTCACTGCACTGGTATTCAGATTGTCAATGTGTGAATCATGAAATCTCAATGTTCAACTTGATTTATGAATTGTATGAGTCATATTTGCACCTGCATGTGTGCTGAACCTGATCTGCACATCTTAAGTCATTGAGTCAATCATTCGCAACTAGGATTAGGGTCTAGCCCAAGCAGTGGATCAACGTTTGACTCATTGGATTGCTTCTATTTTGTTTATCAAATCAGTGTCTAAATCAACAAATCTTTCTGTCACATAATCAAAATTTGCTCTCTCTAGAGTACCCTCTCACTCAGTCAGAGATAGTGGGACTAAATCATTTCCGTAGATCATAGGTGGTTTAGTATACCGTGTACATGGGTTCGGGCACTGGTAAGAACCCTGGTGCAGTACACATTGGAACACTGATGACTCAATTTCCAGCGAAATAACTTTTTTAAATCATCCATCCATCTTCTTACTCCTTTTCAGGGTCACAGGGAACGTGGAGCCTATCCCAGGGAGCATCGGGCACAAGGCGGGGTACAGGGTGCCAATCCATTGTAGGGCAAACTCACATACACATTCACACTCTATGGACACTTTAGACACGCCACTCAGCCTACCATGCATGTCTTTGGACTGGGGGCGGAAACCAGGTACATGGAGGAAACCCCCGAAGCATTGGGAGAACATGCAAACTTAACACACACACATGGTCCCGTTGGGAATCGAACCCCGGATCCTGGACGTGCTAACCACTAAGAACCGTTTTAACACTTAAAAGGTTAAAAATAGGCAGCATAAAAAGAATCATATGAGAGCTACAACAATGATAACAAGCGAAATACATTTGTAGACGAAGTTGGCTGAGAGTTCGACCCCCATTTTTTTCGTCCCCCAGTTGAGAGGCTTCAGAAAACATGATGTCATATCCAGTAAAGGAACATAGTGAGCATCGATGCTTTGTGGGATTTTTTAGGGAGCGAAAGTTCCAGTACACTGGAAAGATTTAGGCGATTGAGACAGCCCTTAAAATGTCTGACTCCCTGTTCAGTGCCCTGACGACTAAATTAAGGAGCTGATTGAGCCGCGCCGTTAGTGTTTGACTCATGAATCATTTCGACCTCTAATGTGAATCAGTTGAATCAGTGAGTTCACTAATTCCCAATCAGGTTCATTTGTTTTGAATCAAAGATTTCCAGAATTTTGTTTTTCCAGTGCATGAAAAAATGTCTTCATACAATCATATTATAAAACTTGACCTAACATTAATGGTTATGAATTCTTGTTGTCATGGTTACATCATTACCTGATGACATTTAACAGAATTTTTACTTTAAGTTCAACACGATCTTGAGCGTGCTAGACCATAACAAATTTTCTAAGGTTGCGTAAGGTTAGCGTTAGAACTTTTTTTTATGACTTCATTATTCTTGCTTGTTTAAATTCATACAAATTCTTCACAAGTTAAGTTTGACTTTAGCAGTGTCCTGGTGTAAGACAAGATTTAATTAATGCACACCTACGAGTTTCTAATTCTGGGTAAATGTGATACAGCGCTTCATGCTAATTTAGATAATTAATTTAGATGACTTTGGGTTTTGGGTTATCTCTTTTTTTCATGTGATAGCGCTCTTAATACAGATAAATTTTCAGTATAAATTAAAGGACTGGCTACGACGCTGCTTGAAGGAATGATTTTTTTTTCTCTCTCTCTCTCAAGGGAGGGGGGAATCCTAAATAGAATTTTATAATATGAAGTTGTTTTTCATGCATCCTTGTCATCCGATCTCATGACGTCCCTGAGACGTGGTTCGCAGTCAGTTAGTACAGCGACGTGGCTGAGAAGTTCATATTTCAGTCTGTGGCTATATTGTAGGCTACAGTATATCAGCTCTCGCCATTACACAGAGTCAGCCCCATCAATAAAGGAAGAGTAGAATTTATTCTTTAGTCAGTCATCTATCTTCTTCTCCTCGACCCTCTTACACTGAGACGTATTAAAATAAGCAGCCTATTGATATTAATATTAGATGAGATCAGTGGACAGTAATGTATGCAGCACCGGAAGCGACGCATGGCCTTTTTCTTTTCTCTCCACCCTCAGGGAAATATTAATCGCTGTCATCTTATTACCGTAACGCTGTCTCTGCAGGATATTAAAATACACCGTGCACTAATAAGAGACTAACAACAAGACTTCTGGTGTGGATCAGGATAAAAATGTCGGAGTAAACACACACCAGTGTGACTGATGAAGAGTTGGACTGTTAATTTTACAAAAGTTAATACAGTTCATATTTCCTGTTCTTGCTCGGATAGCCTTAGGACTGCAATTGCTAAGAAGAGTTTTGCATTCAACACACTGAACAGTTGAGAACTTTAACATTAAAGTTTAAATGTAAAACTATTAATTAACACTATAACGACTTTAAATTAAAACTATAACGAATTCATCACAACTCATAAGTTGCATATGAGCTCATAAGTTCCTGTTGACACTTTTCTAGAAAGAGAAATTATTTATATTCGCGCTGGTGTGACCAGATATATAAGGATATATATAAAATATAGCCCTTTTGAGTCTGGTTGCTCTCAAGGCTTCTTCCTCATATCGTGCCAGGAAGTTTTTTCTCACCTCTGGCTTGCTCATTAGGGATAAATTTATATGTTTCTACCAAAATATGTTTTAAAACAGGATCATCTTGTCATGTAATGGAGACAAAAGCGGATACAAGTGCAGATATAAAATTTAATCAAATGAAGCAGAAGTACTAACACGATAAACTAAATACATAAAACATGAACTATGGGCCGAGAGAAATAACATGGAATAAGAAACTAGACAGCATAACAACGAAAATATAATACAATCGAAGCATGACAAAGAGTGTAGTGCAAACTTTGACTATATACACACACAAGCGCTAGTTAACATGTATGAGAATCAGGTGCAGGTGGTCATGTGACAGTGATGCAGTGGCTGCTGGGAACTGAAGTCCAGAGTTCCTTCTGGATATCCATGACACATCTAGCCTACTGTTCAAAGAACAAATACGGTATACAAACCATTATTATTTTAGAAGACTGAGGCTAAATCCTGGTATTTTGCAGCCAACTCTGAACACAAATTAAATTCTAGACCTAAGGTAAGACATTCTTAAGAAGTACACTTTTCAGAATTCAGGTAGCCTACTAAATCAGCATTGATGTCTTTAAAACACAGTGTAGGAGGAGTTTAATCAAGTCAAACTCCGCCTATTGGACATGAGAGATAGTTCACTTAATATGTTGTCAATTTCTGAGCCGGTGTCATTACAAGTGCGTTATAACTTCATCCTCTTGGCGTTGCCACAGGGATCGATTCGAGGAGAACGATTTAAGAAGTGTGATGACCCTGGACTGTGTCCAGCCGGGCCTTTCTCAGATAGATAACCGACTCCAGCACCTGCCCTGCAGTTAACAAGTCAACATTTTATTGATAACCAGCGTTTAAAAGAGCCAGTTTAACCTTGTGTGTGTGTGGGGGGGGTTGCTGGAGTAAGCATTTACTGCATGTCATCAGTCAGGGATGGGGGGATAGATGAAGGAAGGAAGGGAGGAACAGGGTGTGCGGTCATAAAGAGAGAAAGAGAGGGATGGAGTGACAGAGATAGAGAAGAATGGCTGGCATAGATAGAGGCAACAATGAAAAACTAGACAACAGCAGTGATAAATGACAAAAAAGTCCAGAAACATTTTTTCTTACCATTACATAAACAACTGCCTTAACAAAAAAGCTATTAGTGGAGAGGAGAGAGTGATGTAGACTCCAGAATTCAAAGATGGGGGAATATTAGGAGGCCATGATAGAGAAGGAACTCAGGAAGGACACCGGTGTATATCCCTTTTCTTTACAATAAGTGTTCTGGGATTTTTAATGACCACAGAGAGTCAGGAGCTCGGTTTAACGTCTCGTACGAAAGACAGTGTTGTTTTTACAGTATAGTGTCCCTATCACTATACTGAGACATTAGGACCCACAGGGTGAGCGCCCCCTGCTGGCCTCAATAATACCACTTCCAACAGCAAACTTAGTTTTCCCCAGGAGCAATAAAATAAAACCTCCGCTGAGTTTACGCACCTACGTCCTGCTAAACTCTCAACTCACTGCAGTTTATCAGGATTGCCTTGAGTTCATTTATTCCTGGTAGTCATTTTTTTTGCCAGATAATACATCTAAAGCATATCCTGAACCACCAAAAAAAGAGAGAAATATGTGTGCATGTGTTAAAAAAAATTAAAAATTGACCAATTTAACCAGCTTAATTTGACTAAGCTTAGCTTTGATTTAAAGAATCAAAAACCTGCCTAGGAGCTATGTATTGTAACATTGGAGTACAAATGTGATCAAATAGTGGTTTCCATGAGGAACATTAGTCAAGTGAATTGCAAACAGACTATATTGAATATGTTTTTTTCCTTTACTGCATTTTCAGTTTTTAAAAAGCCATTAAAAAGTAAGAAATCTAATAATTGTTTTATATTAGCATTAGCACTCATCATATTTCTTACATCATTTGCTGAAAATCCAACCCAATCTCTTTATAGTTCCTACAAACTCTATATCAGGACTCAGAGTAGGATCCCTAAAGCCCCTGAAACACTTTCTCTGAATCTCTGCTGATAAAAGTCAGCACATTTATTCCACACCATGTCAAGCTCACTTACACAGGACACACTCGACAGCTTTAATTCCCTGACCTACGCCGAGTCTCTTCTATAAAGCCGACCTGTAACTGAAGTCAGATTTACGCAGACGTCTAAAACAAAACCATTACGGAAAAAAGAGTGCATTGAAGTGAAAAGTGTGTTGAAGTATATTTAAAGTTCGAAAGTTTCAAGCTTGCAGTGTCAAACTGACTTTAATGGCAAATCATCGTGTCGTCTCTCCGTGCTGACGATCTTAAACGGTTAATTATCTCCACTGTATCGCTTCTGAGAACAGACAGGCTGCCTTCTCACCCCATACAGAGATCTCTTGAATATTTAATATCACACTCCCACACACACTCAAGGAAAAATCCCTGTTACAGTATACCAGCACTCTAACATCGTCCCCTAGCTAAAATTAATTCCTTGTTTTGGACAATTGATACCATCATGCTTCCAGGACAAGCACTGATACATTACATAGGACACAATCAGTTCATTTAATATATTAATTTATTCCACAGTCTGTCATGCTGAATTCTGAATGCGGATTGCTCAGAAGCATGCCATGTGGTGCATATCAGGGAAAAAAAATATTGTTTCAGTCTTCCCTTTACAGGCCAAAATATTTACTCATCCCCCAGGAATTTCTGATGTAAAATTAATGAATTACAAGCATCTGGCTTGTACACTTATTACAAAAAACCTTGAAACTCAGGGATGCAAAAGAAGCTATTAAATTAACCCTTCAACAATAACCTTTTTTAACCTTTAAGTGTGCCTGTAATAACTGGGTAATCTTTAAATTATTTATCACAATTTTCTTCTACATATCTAGAACCTGTGAGGAGTTTAGCTTTTTATGGGTTCTTTAAGGGTTTCTTAATGTTTCAAAAATTAATTACGGGTTCTTCTTGGAACCATTTCGGATAGGAAAACATTCGCTGGTAGGGTTCAATTTAAAATCTTTAAGGGCTTCCCCAAAAGGGACAACCAAAGAACCTTTTCTAGAAGGTTTCTTAATTTACTAAGAGTACATTTTCAATAGTCAGTTAAGGCAAAGGGGAAGGTTTGCACATTTTGAAATGTTTCATACTTCTTCAACGAAAACTTATGATTTCAACCAATTTTTCATGGTGCTCGTTCTAATAGAACAAAGAAACACCAACAGAGGCTGGAACTCTCAGGAGCAGATGTTGCAAGCGTGAGAACTTTCCCTGACTTAGATAACGCGGAACCCAGTGGAGCTCTGTTTCTCATCTCCTCAGCAAGTTTAAAACGTTCCTCACCCTCAGAACTGAACCAATCTTCCAGTTAAATCACATAGCATCAGCAGAGTCTTCCTGCATCCCACTGACCAGAGCCTGGAGACTGGTACGAGGCAGTGATGAGTATGAAAGCAAAGTGATGCAGGTACAGAACATCTGGTTGTAGAGAAGCTGAATCGGTTGGTGGTACTGAGACAAAATAACAGACTATTTATTTTTGCTGACACTGCTGGATTTGTTTTCTCCCTAAAGGAATGGTATATTTTGAATGTACTGCATGCACCATTTTTATTCATTTGTAGAGGCACTGGCTGAATAGAAAAGTACAAAATAAGGCTCTAAGTAATACAACTGTAGAACCACACACTGAGAACCACCATGAAACTTTCTAGTTTAAAGCCTTAAGACTTAAGACTCACCAAGTTCCTAAGGCATTCATCAGACATGAATACATGTTGTATGCATGATTTTTTAGCAAATATTTAAGAATTCTGTATGTTAAATCCCATTTAACACCAAACTGATCAATAAGTTTGAACCCATTTGGTTGTTACAAGCTAGACGCTGATGTGAGCTAGTTAGTAATAAAATTTAATGGGTTAATGGTTCCTCCAGAGGAACCACCAAAGACCCTTTAAGGGTAAAAAGTTGTGTGTTTTTGACACATATAGAAAGGGAACCTTTACAAAAGGAAACCTTT
>JAOUWY010000043.1:16726992-16742363 GCA_025728095.1 Prietella phreatophila | reverse complement strand
CCTGTGTGTGTCTCAGTCCCAGTGAAGGTGTGGCCTGTGTGTGTCTCAGTCCCAGTGAAGGTGTGGCCTGTGTGTGTGTTAGTCCAAGTGAAGCTGTGGCCTGTGTGTGTCTCAGTCCCAGTGAAGGTGTGGCCTGTGTGTATCTCAGTCCCATTGAAGGTGTGGCCTGTGTGTCTCAGTCACAGTGAAGGAGATGTGGCCTGTGTGTCTCAGTTCTAGTGAAGGTGTGGTTTGTGTCAGTCCCAGTGAAGGACGCGTGGCCTGTGTGTCTCAGTCCCAGTGAAGGAGACATGGCCTGTGTGTCTCAGTTCAAGTGAAGGTGTGGCCTGTGTGTCTCTGTGCCAATGAAGGAGGCGTTGCCTGTGTGCTTCAGTCCCAGTGAAGGTTTGGCTTTGGTGTCCCAGTCTCAGCAAAGCAGGTCTTTCCTGTGTTCCCATCATATTTAGTGAAGTAGGCGTGACTTGTCACCCACACATCATGTATTGGATTTCCACCTCTCTATAGACTTGACACAATTGAGCTCCAGCGGATAAATGAGGCTGTCTGCGCTTTGTTCATCGCCTCATTGTTATCACAGCGCACTAGCTAGCCACTTTTACTCCCCATATATTGCAATTAATTGTAATGCACGGGCTAACTGCTTATTTACTCTGCCACATGACACAGAGTGGAAAATGTCAGATGCAGAGAGTGTGTCGGGTTCAGGGCCTTAGAGGCGTTGGTCTGTCAGAGTACTAATGAGGTGTGCTGCTGATGCTGGGCCATGAACAGTGGAACTCAGGATTTTGAGGAGGCTACTAAGCGCAGGTGAGGGTCAAGGGCCGGGTCAGGACTGGTGTTCAGATGAGTGGAGAGACAGGATTTGTTGAAAAAGTGGAAGCTGATATTTGGCTGCTTCAGGAAGTCTGATACAGTACTATAGATAAATACGCAAACAGTATATTAATACTTTAATTCATGCCATGATCATGATGATGATGTAAAGCTGGGGAATATGACAATACAATATCCATATTGTGATCACTTATGTCATAATATTCTTTTCTGAGATATCATGAGCTTTGTATCATTAGTATTTTTATTACAGACTTATTTTTCAGACTGTAAAATGTAAATGTTTGTGTGACACATATTGCGTACTGTTCAAATGCTTTCAAGTATTGTGACATTGATATTGCCCACCCTGATGATACTGAGGATGATTATGCTCTGTAATGCTAAGTTAGGCCTTATAATGCTAAAAAGGGCAATCTAACATCTCATTTAGAGTCATACACATAGCAGCACATGATTATCTCATTATTTTATTATTAAATGAAACCGTTAAAGCCTAATGGGGTTGCTGTGCTCACTCGTCTCGAACTTACGCTGTAGTGTATAATTGATCATAATTAACAGTGTAAGTGACATTATTATTAATTATTATTATTAATTAATGGCACGAGTTCACAGGATGTCAAATGATTAGTGTTATTAATGCCTATTCATCTAGTCTTTAAGGGGAACGCTTCCTTATTTCCTTGTGTGCTGGGGATTAGTAGGTGTATTTATTCATTAATCACCATAAGTCTCTACTGTGTTGTGGTGATTTTATTATTGTGTTTGTTGTAGTTTATTTTTTCCATCTTTTATTTATTTATCAATTAAGAATCTGGTCCTAATGACTTGTCTGTGTAAATAAAATAATAAAAAAACATATATATAATATATTATATATAAGTGTAGGTGGTGTTAGTGTAATCTGAGGCAAATGGATGAGAGAAATTTACAGTCTGAGCTTTAAGATGTAAATGATCGTTCATGTGTGAGCATTTATAATGAAATATTAACTCTAGAATTAATAGATACGCTGAAGAAATAAATTCTGTGCAAACAACTCCCAGATGGTGTTGCTTTCACGAGCAATGCAATTAATATGAGAAATTCACTTTCTCTAAAACATTAGCACTGCCAGATGATTCCTAATTTATTAGGCAGTTAAAAAGTAAACGGTTAAAATGATAATTCAGCCACACAAAAAAAGCCCAAACTTACAAATGTACTTTATTTATGGTGCTGTTCTGCCACGCTGCTATCTGTAAACATGGAGAGAAGAGTATAAAATGGTCTCGGGTTCATCTAGAAGCTTTTTCCTCAGCACAGTTTAGTGTCAGATCCGTCCTGCATTCACGCTTAAAACAATCGAACAAGCGGTGCTGAAATTTCCTTAGTTCTGATGACGCTATAAAGCGACAAATCCAAATCCAAATGATCATCTTCAAAGATTCCTCGGACGAATCTTGTGGTTTCATCTTACTCTGTCATAGAAAATGTGTATAGAGACATTAGAAAAATATAAACCTTGAAGTAGTGAATGTACGTAGCTAGCAAGATTTTCGAATCTAATCTGAGAACGCCAAATGCATAACATGTAAAACACACACTTTTTATACTAATGCGTGATTCAATTTGCGTTTAATTAGTTCGCGTTAGAAGCTATATATTGCTATAAGCGTTTCTTAAACATGCTGGAAAGGCCACGCCCACAAGCATCATGCTACATGGCCGCAAGATATTACAAGTGACGCAAAAGACATGCTATTGTGAACGTAGGGTAAAGGTATCGGGTTGGAGGTGTGGCTTAACATTTATTTTACATTTAGAGATGATAAAATATTTCATTTGCATATAAATATTTTAAATAAGCCTTATTCTGCCTTGTTATGAATTTGCTTATGTAAAAGTGATGTCTTTTTTGCACAGAGTGTGTGATTTGTCTCAGCTTATGAACTGCTGGTTTTCGAGCAAAACTGACATTTTAATATTTTTTGCAAATGATGTCTATTTAATATAAGGACAAATGGGCGTGGTTAGTGTTTGTAGTTTTTCCATATTTCATGATGACGTTTCCTACAGACGTATATGTAGTGTGAGATCGTAGCATGAAAACCACTCTGAGAGCATTGACCTGCTCCACCCCTCCACAAAACAGCTCTAATTTGTACTTCTAAAATGGCACGCGTTTTTGCTTCTTTTTTTTCCTCCAAAAGCTGAATCCTCCATCCAGGAGTCTAATTGTGAAAATATATTTGGTCTTCCTCTCCTTAGCCTCTCTATCTCCTGCTCCCACGCACCTGTCATGCCTGTCACTGGTCCTAATTAAGGAAAGTTTGCGGGAGCTGGCACAGCCGAGCCGCGGGCAATTATTCAGCGCCAAGTGTCATCACCCCTGCAACTGAAGTGGTGGGCACAGTATCTCATCTCACACCACGACTACTGCACCTCCTCCCTGTCACGAGGGGCTAAAAGCCCTGACACACACACACACAGTCCACGCATATAAAAAATGAGCATGTCTGCATTTTAAGCTGTGCTGATATTGAATTTTCATTAGATAACTGTCTAACCTTTTATCACTGTTTATGCTATTATAATATAATTATTTAATTAAATGAAAATGATATGCCAGTAGGGATCATCTCCATCTTATGACAAACTAGTTCATATCTGAAACCACACCAATACATGATGTCATAAACAAAACTCCTCTAATAATCACTTAATACATTTCATCTAGGACAGTTGTTCTTAATCACGATCACTCGCACACTTGCTGTCATTAATCTCATATTTCATACATCATACATCATAACATAACTCCTCCTAATGCATTACATCATAACCAAAACCCCTCCTGATATATTACATCTTAATCGAAACCCCTCCTAATGCATTACATCATAACCAAAACCCATCCTAATGCTTTACATCGTAACTGAAACCCTTCCAATGCGTTACATCATAACCAAAACCCCTCCTAAAATGCTACATCGTAACCGAAACCCCTCCTAATGCATTACATCATAATCAAAACCCCTCCTAATGTGCTACATCATAACCAAAACCCCTCCTAATGCGTTACATCATAACCGAAACCCCTCCTAATGCATTACATCATAACCAAAACCCCTATTAAAGCGTTACATAATAATCAAAACCCCTCCATCATAATTGAAACCCCTCCTGATATATTACATCTTAATCGAAACCCCTCCTAATGCGTTACATCATAACCGAAACCCCTCCTAATGTGCTACATCATAAGCAAAAACCCTCCTAATGCGTTACATCACAACCGAAACCCCTCCTAATGCGTTACATCATAACCGAAACCCCTCCTAATGTGCTACATCATAACCAAAAACCCTCCTAATGCGTTACATCACAACCGAAACCAATCCTAATGCATTACATCATAACCGAAACCCCTCCTAATGTGTTACATCATAATCGAAACCCCTCCTAATGCATTACATCATAACCAAAAACCCTCCTAATGCCTTACAACATAACCAAAACCCCTCCTAATGCGTTACATCATAACCAAAACCCCTCCTAATGCATTACATCATAACCAAAAGCCCTCCTAATGCGTTACATCATAACCAAAACCCCTCCTAATGCATTACATCATAACCGAAACCCCCTAATGTGCTACATCATAACCGAAACCCCTCCTAATGCATTACATCATAACCAAAACCCCTATTAAAGCATTACATCATAATCGAAACCCCTCCTAGTGTGTTACATCATAACCAAAACCCCTCCTAATGCGTTACATCATAACCGAAACCCCTCCAAATGTGTTACATCATAACCAAAACCCCTATTCATGCGTTACATCCTAATCGAAACCCCTCCTAGTTTGTTACATCATAATCGAAACCCCTCCTAATGCGTTACATCACAACCAAAACCCCTCCTAATGCGTTACATCATAACCGAAACTCCTCCTAATGCGTTACATCATAACCGAAACTCCTCCTAATGTGTTACATCACAACCGACACCCCTCCTAATGCGTTACATCATAACCGACACCCCTCCTAATGCGTTAAATCATAACCGACACCCCTCCTGATGCGTTACATCATAATCGAAACCCCTCCTAATGTGTTACATCATAACCGAAACCCCTCCTAATGCATTACATCATAACCGAAACCCCGCCTAATGCGTTACATTATAACCAAAACCCCTCCTAATATGTTACATAGTAACTGAAATTCCTATCATCATACGTATTTTATTATATACGTCCACATATACAAACATGCGTGTTTGTCTGATCCCTCTGCTCTTAATTCATGCCGGATTCCGCCTTTTCAACAGCACTGTATAGCAACAAATATGCTGTTTGTGTAAGAGCGCCCCCTTGTGAATCAACTTTAGTTTGCTAAATTTGAGAGTGATGTACAGTCTAAAACTAAAAGCAGTTTGATGAGAAAATGAGAAAAAAGAAGAAGAGAGTCGGGTGTTCAGAGTTATAATACATTACCTGAACTGTTTAGTGGATAAGTTCATGACCTTTGTTTCTCTTAGTCCTAGTTCTTAACCCTGACATTTTCAGTGAGCAGGTGGAGTAATCAATCACGCAAAATGACCTTTTACAATGTATGTAAACTTATTTCTCAGCACTTAACTGCACTGACGTGAAGTTTTACAATAAATGAGAAAGTGCTTTATATTAAAAGTGTCGCTGCATGAATTTATTATCGGAGAAGTACAAAGCGTAAAATAATAGCTTGAAATGAGCAGCTGGAACGTGTCAAAATTATTTCGCAGATTTTTTTCTGCCTATAAAAATATGAAAATGGCCTCTGTGCTCAAGGCCAGCGAGGTTATCCTTCATGTTTATTTCCGAGTGCCGAGGTGCAGGCTGCAGGTCAAGAAATATTCACCCCAACTTGCAGGATATTCACAGTTTCTGAAACGTGATAAATAAAGAACATACACATTCATGCGCTTGTAGATGGAAGTGGATTCTTCTACAGCCAGAAGCAGGCAGTTCCACTGACCAATGGTGCATAAACGTCTAAAAATAAGCGAGCGGAAAAGAGCAGAAGTCTGGACCGCCGGGCATTTTTCTTCTTCTCCAAATGAAGCAGTGGAGAATTAATTTGTGTAGGCGGAAGTGTTTCTTCTGGGTTTTTTTCTGGATTAATGCTGTCATTAGTGTCTGAATTTCAGAAGTGAGAGAGCTGCAGTGAGAAGAACTTCTACCACACAAAATGAAAAACAAAGAAACCAACAAAAAATGACAAACCTTTGAATAATTGTGCCATATTTAATCTGCAAAGCAGTGTCTCGGTGATAATGGTGATGATCGTCCGTTGAGTTGGTCCATTTGCTCCCGGCGCAGATGTGAAATCCACTTCAATCGGACATTAATGCGGCTAATTACCAGTGTGACATGAAATCAGGAAGAAGTGGTGAAAGATTTGGTTTGGAAGTTGTTGTTTTTGTTTTGTTTTTTCCCAGAGAAACCCTTAAAGAACTGTTGAAAAGTGTGTGGGTCAACTCCAAAAAGCTGTCAGGAGTTTACTTTTTAGCACTCGGTACTAGGTACACTCTTATAAGGTTCCAAAATAACTACCAAACTTGCAACCTGTACCTTTAAGGGTTCCCTCAGAGGAACAACCAAAGAACGCTTAAAGATGTAGCCAGCATGTTGTCATGGCACTGAACCTGATACGCTATGCTACTAATGATCATACAGTAAACACTGTTAAATTCTGGATACTGATTGGTCAGAAGGTGTTGATTATATTTCTATAACAGCAGCTCTGACAGTAGTGCAGCCTTATATTTATGTGCTCATTCTAATTATCACACATTAGCATTTCTATAGAAACAGCTCATTCACAGGGGCATGTACAACGGATGCTCCACATAAATGGGTTAAAAAACATTGACGTGGTTAAATTTTCTTAAAGTAACATGAGGTTTACTTAACATTCATGGAAGCAGTCTCCAGTGTCAGAGGTAACGCTATCATTTTTCTTACATTTTCAGGACAGATGTGGTTTTTTTTTGTTTTGTTTTGTTTCCTGGTAACGACGATTTGTGTCCAACAATATCTAATGTAACTATAAATGGATAAAAAGTATGATGTGTCGTTTGTGTTTTTAAAAAATTGTAATCATTGGAGAATTGATGTGGTGTAAGAGGAACAAATCACTTGCAGACATACTATTAGCATTGGAAAATAATCTTCAGCATCACACCATTACACCAGCCTATTACTGATTATTTTGCTATAACTGCACAACATACAGGTGGTATTCCTTACTTATCAGATTTAAAACGTGAAAACCTGAGAGACTTGATGCAATCTAAAATGACGCAATGAGATGGCAGATCCAACTGTGAGTTCGTTTTGGAGCAGAATATAAAAATCGCTGTTGCTGTCCTTCTGTAAAGCTCGTAAATATGAGTCGTTTAAGGATGATTAAAGCAACTATTTGAAACACAGTTTATAGTAACCCAACCCTTAGTCAAAACCACAGACTAACTACTGTATATACTATAGCATATATATACTGTAGTATCTATAGTATCTTGTGGCAGCACTGCTGTTCATAAAAGCATTGGAAAAAGTCCAGACAATGTTTTTCCAATCATCAGCGGTCTGGTTTCAGTGGGCCGCTGTAGCATCAGCTTCTTGCTCTACAGAGTGGAACCCTATGTGGTCTTCCGCTGCTGTAGCCCATCTGCATCAAAATTCAATGTGCATCCAGTTATTATTAACACGATGTGAATGGATTGTTGCATTGTAGCACAAAAAATTTCAACTCCAATCTTTTCAGTGCTAACTAGGCCTAAATTGGACATCACACACATGTAATGTGTGTAAGGCTCCAGCTTTTGAACTCCAGGGGCTGTGCTCATCTAATTCCATAGTATTAATTACAGAAGCCCATCAGTGTTGAGGGAGTGATGAGCGTTCCGACGAGAAGCTGCGTCTGTTCCCCATCATTAAGCCACCACTAATGATGGTGTCAGATAAATAAGAGGAGAAAAAGAGGATAATGGGGTCTGCTGAGCTTTAGCCAAGCCCACGGGGAGAGAGATCCGAGTCGCACTGCTGCCCAGAACACACCGAGGGACATCGGACACAAGTGTGATCTCTCTGCTCCTTGCCTCGCCTCGCTTCTCCTCTCAAGAGCGCTGCTGACGATATGATAACAGAAGGGAAGAAAAACAGCAACTCTCGGCACAGATGCGGAAATGTCAGCGCTTATTCACGCTTGAGTAAAGGTGACACAGAATTTATACTGAGTCACACTGGTTTTGCACGATCAAGGCTGCGTGAGGCGCAAAACTACTTCATGCCACTTTCTCGCTGTCTCTGAGGAGTGAAAGTGATTTATCTGTGTTATGTACAATAAATTACCTCTAAAGTACGTGTTATTTTAAACATTCCAAAAATAGCAATAATAAACACTTGTTTCATTGGTTTATAAAGTCTAAGAAACAATCAAAAAAAGATAAGATCTATGAATATGCATGAGAATGCAAATCTGATCGATTATGCAAATCAACACCCTGTAAATATTAGAAACAGTCATATTAATTACATTTGGGATTTTGATATCGAATTACATCACAATTTATTAAACAAAAGCAAAACTTTTCAAAGAATTATGTCACCATAGCAACAACACTTTTATTCATCATTAACATTAGGCAAGTTAGGTACTAGCATAAGCTAATCAGCTTCTTACACTTAAAGACTGATAACTGAGAGTCCTGGATATTTATAATGGATGATGTTTTATCCACAGTGCCATTGGAGCTGAGCTGCTTTTTAATGTTTTAATGTTTTAACGTTTTAACATTTGAATACGACAGCTGTCCGTGACTTCACTTTGACCCGAATGCATAATTTATAGATCTGACAGCCATGCAACACTGAACATAATAGCAGTAAACACCGCAGTGAGGAGAATAATCAGCTGCCCTTTTCGTCTTCCACTTGAGAATATAGAGCAGAGAAACTTGAGGACGAACATGCAGCATCGTCATACGAGAGCTATACAGCGGGTTTTTTTGTACACAAGCAAGCACAAAAATAAAAACCTGCTGCCTTTACTGACCTGATCAGCCATGCATCTAATCCCTGAGATATGACTATCTGACAAGTCAGACCGTCTCTGAGTGCTTTTATAGATATAAAAAAAATTATAAATAGGCATTGTGTGATTCATGCTTCGGTTGAGTTTTGAGTTTTTTGTCAGTTCAGTGCAGCAGGTGGTGGTTAACCCTCCCAAATTAACATTTCAGCTTCTCAGCGTTTCAGCTTTCAAACACAGACAACAGAGGAAATAAATAAATAAATAAATCACACATCCCAGGAGAAATGCTGAAAGCACCATTCAAGCATGCACGCTAGCATAAAGGTTTGTCAGAATTCAGCAGAGGAAGATATTACTAATAGAGTTCTCTCTGGATATTGATAAAGAACGCTTATGCCGGTGCTCTTACAGCCCAATCAATTTCAATCAACCTCACTTTATTACACAAGCCACCACGGAAAATTCATTTCCTCCACAATTGCCCGTGTTACTTAAACTAAGCATGTGCCGGGTTTGATATTTTCCCCCCTCTACTCAAAAAAGCTGTAGGGAAAAAAATTCTTTTATAAAAATAAATAAATAAATAAACAAAATGTTTGCTGCATCTACAGGATGTGCTCCAGCTTAATCAACACACCTGGCAGTCATTTTCAGGCCCTAGCAAAGACCTTGATTAGCATCAGCATTGTGCTAAATAGGATGGAAACTGAACGCAGCGGGAGGGACGATCTTCCAATGATTCGCGTTTCAAAAGAAAAAAAAAGACATCTGCGTTCCTCTGTGGAAAATATAAAAGTGAAAGTGGCCAGGTGGGGAAAATATCAACCTGAACATGAACGTTAGTAAGTTTAAACCAGAATTCATGCAGATTATTACATTATTTTTTTTTGTTTTTATGAAATGACCAAAACATGTTATGAACATCTCTACCCCATTCCATCAAATTCAGGATGTATGAATATGCATTTATGAATATAAAAATTTAGATACACCCCAATGTCCTACTGCCATAACACTGCTAACGCTAATATTTAGCTGGTTAGCTAACTGCTAGCAAAATTTTATCTAAACTCCCAACTGTATATAATCAGAATCAGCATACATTGGGATTTAAGATTTTATGTTAACAATTTGTAAAATTGTTTTATAAATCAGGCCTTCTCCAGATTGTTAAGGAAATGAAGTCACATATCGCTTGAATTGTCGCTTTAAAAATCACTTTTGTGTCATATCACTTGTAGGTTCACACCCTACCACATGACCACACTGATCATTTTCCATTCTCCGCACATTCTTCCCCACAGAAATAAAGCTTCATCTCTGCAACGATAATTCTACATATTTAGAAATTTGTTTAGATACAAGCAATTTTTACAAAATAATTCACAAAAGTGCTAAAGTTCAGCGTCTAACCTTAACCCTGCCCTTAGTCATCTCATATAAGTGAATTTACTCTAAACACCTTTCTGTTCTTTACTCAGTCAAGGGAAACGCGATTGAATTCTTATCCATGGAAAATCACCTCCCCCACCCCACCCCACACACACATTACACATACAATGGATGGTGATTAGGTTAAAAAATACTGGAGCATTCCTGTAATATTAGCTGCAGGTCTATTCATAGCCCCAATCAGGACCTATTACAATTTCACTCTCTGTGTGTTTCGGCTCTTATGCCCTGTTTAGTGCCGAAAATAGGTCTTTCTTTTTTTTTTTCTTTTTTTGCCTTTCCAAAGAGATTACGAGCCAGGACACGTTTATTCACAGCTGTACTCTTATTTACGGCTTTATATATCGTGAGCGAATCAGAGCCTTAATTTTAAATTCCACATCATCTTATGATTTAAGCTGCGAGAGATTTTCCTCCAGTGACCTCTGAGTTTGTCACAACTTATATCGGATGGAGGTATTACCAATCTCCAGCCTGACAGGGTAATCTCTGAAATGGCTAACGACCTTTCTGTTCAGAGGAAAACAAGCAAAAGTGAGCTGTTTCGCAACTGTAAATTTAAATCATCGGTCTGTTGTAATAGCTGTGTGCTGAGCAGGCATACGGCATTTAAATGGCTTTCCTGTGACTTTAAACTGTTTAAACAGCTTTAGTCTTTACAGCTAGAAGGATGCAACAAAGAGTATAAACTTTACGAGTATCATCTATGAATTAAAAAAAAAAAAAACCTACATTTACTGTGATCAATATCCTGCATGAATTCATATATCGATCATACCGCATTAAAAGCGAGGGTTTATTTTTATAATGAGTCTTGTATAATGTATTTTATGTCTTTGAAGGGAGCAAACTATGCAGTGGGATGATTTACTCACGTCCTGCATGAAAGCCAAGACTTTTATTTTTAAAGGTTTTACATCCTTTAAAAATAAAAGTCTTTTTTTTTTTAAAAGAGGAAGTCATTTTTTTCCAAGCTGTTTAAGTGTAAAGTTCAAAATTATTGTGTATGATGTTTATCATTATACAGTCTTTTTTTTGCAATCATTTTGAAGGGTGCCAATATTTCTGGAACTTACTGTATATCCTTAACTAATACATTATTACAGTTACTATAGTTATTATAGTTATCGTGAAAATTGTTATGAAACTAATCACATATGCAATAATTGATACTTCATTTTAGTTTATTATAGCTTATTTAAACACAGAAACTTTCTTTTGCGATTTGCTTTTCCACTTTCAAAATTATTGGCACCATGTAACATATATATGCTGAAGCCTGCCCTAGAGCCCTAAATAATTCTTTCCACTCGGCCCTAAATTCCTAAGCTTGTTCATGGCACATTTACATTTAGCCACACCCGCAAGACTCCATAGAAGTGCTAAAAATGACCGAATAAACTGTAAAGGAGCCACTCCTAAGCATGGCATGCACTAAATCATCCGTTGCATTGGATAGATCTACACACTAAATCTTCATCCTGTTATAGGGCGCCATTACTTTTCTTTAAATGTTCTTTAAATTGGTATGTAATGTGATTTAATCTTGACAGTGTAATCCAGTGGCGTTAGGAATGTTTTTGAACCTGGGGGGATGCTGAAACACTAGGAGTGTTATTTTTTAAATAAAGCACTTCAATGCTTGAATGACTTTTCATTGCTTAAGTATTTGCAAAACACACAGGCAGACGTAAAAGGTTGACCAATAGCATTGATTTGAAAAAATAAAAACGAAAGAGACGAGTTCTGAGGTATGTCATTGAATGAAGCTCAATTTATTCATTAATATTTCTCCAAAAAGAGAATTGTTCATTTAAAACACTAGCTATTATAATCATTAAGAACAGCTGCTAGTTGATGCAGCTAACCACAGTACATGTTGAGAATCCTGTGAGGATTGCTGTTTCTGTTGGTGAGTTGAAGCTATGAGTTGGGGGCTATTTTGCGACACATAAAAACATTCCATTGTCCAGTTTTCTCTCTGGATAACAGTGTGAGCTACTGTGGCAGTTCTTGATGCAGCAGTATTGCCCTACCATGGCGACGTTTTCCAGAATCACGACAGAAAATGAAAACACACAGTCTCCAACTCAGCTACAATTCACCAACAGTGGATGCGATCCTCACATGATGGCGTCACCATCCCAAACATCCAATACGGTGTGACATGAACTAGCTGGCTAACTGGTAGCTATCCGTACAGCTTACAAGCTCGTCCTCCTCAGACTTTTCTACTCCTATGACCTGCTGTTCATCCTCCTCTGTCCTCTTCCTCTTAAAATATTATATTTTAACATATTAAATATTAATACATTTTGGCTAACATTACCATTAAATCATTTATGGACATGTAGCAATGGCATATACACACAATTTTTGTGTGCTAGCTAGCTTGCAAACATTTGAGCTTATGAAAAAGTGGTTATTTGAGCTTATGAAACCATGTATAACGGTTACTACGCCCATGGCGTAATCCGTAAATGAATTCGCAGTAACTCATCTACAATTCGACAATTCAAAGGCGAGTTTTTCCAAGCTAACTGGATTTTCATGAACTCCCCATTTCATGTGTAAATGCTCAAGTGAATGAATTACGAATTAATTACTTCTTATCCAGAGTAATAAATGTTTATGTTTACATAATCAACAGGCTGCCAGTAATTATTACATCAACTGTATGTATCCTCAACTACTATGTTATTATAGTTAAACACTACAAACCCTCGCATTTTCCACTTAATCAGAACAGAAGTATGTGGGCATGTCAGGTCACATAATAACTGCCAGTTTTGTCTCCTTGGTAACAGTAAAAAGACTCAGCAGTGGTGGAAAAGAAATGACGAAGTGGTGTGTATAAATTTCTTATGTTGAGAAAATACAAGTTTTCATTTCTGTTGTGGGTTAAAGCTGGTAGCTAAGAGGGAACCGATTCTGATTGGGCCATATTCTGATATAGCTCCGCCCACATTGTACATTTACAGAGTGGGGAGAAAATTTTCAGTACAGTAATTTTCAGCAATTTTTTGCAGTTTATAGAAATTTTTTTACATACACTACTTATGTATGATATGAATATTGATTGATTTATATTTTTAATAGATTTTGGTATTGAAATTTTTAATTCATAGACATGTAATACTTTAAAATGCTTTATAACGGCTAAACGTGGCGTGTTATTCAGAAGGCTCAACTTTTCGACAGGCCAAGGACATGAAAAAAAAACCTGCTGCTTTTCCTCATGCACTACTTGTAGCATTATGACACAATGTGTATTATATACGACCTGTAGCACTGTAACACACACACACACCGGGTGTGACACACTCTTTGTGTCACTGCTCCCTGTAGGGACACGGTGCATTAGGAAGGCAATCTTGTCCCTCCAGGGTGTTTTTCCTCTATGTTTCTGAACCTGTTTCACAGCAGGAACTCCACTTTTCTCTTTTCTCTCATCCTGGAGAACACAGGTCGATGCTAAGTTGGCTTTTATTCAGCAGGTCCGTTAGTGACACAGCAGCAGTACCGCTAACGTGTTCACAGGCCTGAGACCAAACACAACAACATTCTGTGATGCCGCAGAAGCAGTTACACACCATTAATGTTCTGTTTCTTTAAAACGTGGATCCAAGATGAAACACATCTGAAGATTATTTCACAGGAAATTAATAAAATCCATAAATATCACAGAAAACCATTACGTGAAGTCTCATATAAGATGTTTATTGGGTATAAAACTGGGCAGATGTTTGTGTAACCTGTTTGTTTATTGAATAATAAATAAATAAATAATCAAATAAACAAACAATAAATATAAGGTTAAATAGACAAATAAATATATACACTTAATAAATGGTAAATGACACACTTATATAGTGCTTTTATCCAAAGCGCTTTACACTGTGTCTCATTCAACCATTCATACACACACTCACACACCAATTGTAGCAGAGATGCCATGCAAGGCATTAACTTGCCATCGGGAGCACCTTGGGGTTCAATGTCTTGTCCAAGGACACTTCAGCATGTGGAGTTATCCGGGCCGGGAATTGAACCACCAACCCTACGATCAGTGGACAACCCGCTCTACCACCTGCGCCCTCCATTAATATTGGCACTCTTGGTAAATATGAGCAAAATAAAATTGTGTTTTTTTAAAAATAAATTCACAAAAATACTCTTATGGATATCAATCAATTGGAAACCCAATACTGATTTATAAAATATATATTTTTTTTTGTTAAATATAAGTGTGCAACAATTACTGGCACCCGTTTAGTCAATAATTTGTTCTACCTCCCTTTTCCAAGATAACAGCTCTTAGTCTTCTCCTATACATGGCAAGGGATCTGAGACCAGTCCTCCTTACAGACTCTCTAAAGTTCCTTCAAATTTCCATGCTAGTGAACTTTCCTCTTCAGTTCACCCCACAGGTTTTCTATGGGTTTCAAGTCAAGGGTCCTGGGTGGCCATGGCAGGACCTTGATTTTATGGTCAGTAAACCATTTTTGTGTTGATTTTGATGTATGGTTTTTTGTTTTTTTTCAGACGCTTTTATCCAAGCGACTTACAAATAAGCAAAGCGATATATCAAGTAGAGATATATATACAAGTAGTGCTACTATCCAAGATCCATTAATTGAGTTCTAGAGGAAGCAATGTGCACAGAGTAGAGGTGTAAGTGTTTGTTTTTTTATGAGTTGGTTAGGTGTTCACAGAAGAGGTGGCTTTTTAGCTGTTTTTTGAAAATGGTGAGAGATTCTGCAGTCCGGATTGAGTTTGGAAGTGCATTCCACCACTGAGAAACAGTTAGCGTGAAGGTTCTGGAATGGGACCTTGCACCATGCTGAGTGGGAACTACTAAACGTCGGTCGCTAATCTATCGCAGATTGCGAGAGGGAACGTAGGTCTTCAGGAGAGAGTTGAGGTAGGAGGGTGCTGTTCATGACAAGGTCTTGTAGGTGAGCATCAAGGCCTTGAACTTGATGCGGGCAGCTACAGGAAGCCAGTGGAGGGAGATGA
>JAOUWY010000043.1:16616397-16629304 GCA_025728095.1 Prietella phreatophila | reverse complement strand
TGTCCAGGGTGTACCCTGCCTTGTGCCCGATGATCCTGGGATAGGCTCCAGGTTCCCCGCAACCCTGAAGAAGGAATAAGCAGTTGAAGATGAGATGAAGTTTCTAATTAGAACTAGAACTGTTAAAGAACCATAAAGGGAACCCAAGACACCACATATAACTGTGCTGTTGTGGGAAAACGGATATTTACAGAACTACACAAGCTTCTTCTCTTTAAGTTTCCTTTTTCACAGAATATCATTCTAAGGTTCTCATGATCTCACTTTTTCCTAGAACAGAGCCATCTCTGAGTCAAGCAGTCAAGTGTTTGGATTTTTAGGCCTTTAGATCCTGATGTATAATGCCAAGTAACCAATACAAATTCCAAAGAATGGAGATTATGATGATCTTGACCTTCATTGTGATCTGCTCAAGTCTACAATAACACTCCCATTATAATAGGGAACTAATAATAGTGATTATCTTTTATTTACAAACAAACACGTGGATAATTGAATTCTCTCATGCCCACGATAACGATGCGTATTTATAAAGCGTACAAAGGCGAGATTGCTTACAATTAACATTTATATATTTATACATTTATATAACATATACATGTTATATAAATGTATATATACACCAACAGTATGCACGGCGATACTCTATGGGAACAGCAAAAAAGACGATTTTGCACAAAAATGTTACTTTATTTTTTTTTTGATAAATTGCATCTAGATAATCTCTTACACTGCAGTAATAAAATGAGAACCCAGCAGAAATATGTTTATTCCTATTTTTACAGCCTCAGCAACCTCAACTTAGCAACTTTGAAGAAGGCTTTAAGCTCCGCCCACTTCACCGAAACAAACCTTGTTTCCTACACCGTATGTTTATTATCTGTGCCATTATGACACAATCAATTTCTTTATAAAACCTTATAAGCCACGCTTACTAGAGCTGAAACATTTTTATTTAAATTAAAATTTAAAATACATTCAGAATCCCAAATCTCGTGCTCTGGAAATGTTGTAATCCGAAAGTAAAAATACTTTGAATTGATTTATTTCTTTGTACTGAGGGGTGGTGTCCTGTTGCATTCTTCTACAAATAAAGCTTTTTCATATGCTTCACATATGCACCATGTGCTAACAATGGCACTTCTGTATCACATAAAGCAGAAAAACAATCCATTTCTTTCCTGCTTGAAAGTGGGAGTTGTCCATATGATTTCCTTTAACTGAATGCCATTGTATAGGCAAGAACAGACATGTTCGGAAGAGTTGAAGGGTTTTTTTTCTCTTCAAAGTTATCATTTAGATAAATTGACTTCCTGGATGCATTTAAGTAGAAAGCAACCGTTATATTCAATAAAGCTTATTATTATTATTAGAAGAGATAAAGGGCTCTCGTTTATGTTCCAGTATTTTTTAAAAACACATCCTTGTTTGCTTGGCAAGTTCAGGGCTATTCCAGAACATTATCCCTGGATAATGTTGCCCCTATCAAATTAAAAAAAGGGTTAGAGAGAAACATCCTTCACCGTGGCATAACAGTCATACTCATGCTCTCAAGAGAGCAACTTAAGTGCAAATGGAAAAAGTTTAATCTAGAGGTTTTCATATTGTGTGGAAGGACAGTATGTCTAGTTATGGACAGGCTCTAAAAGCTGCTAGGGCAGAGTATCTACGTAAACTCACAGAACGTAACCAAAACAATCCGAGGTTTTTATTCAATACAATACCCAAACTGAATATTCCAACACAGTTTAGTTGTAATGACTTCATGACTTCTTAACTCTGGAATAGCCTTCCTGATAATGTTTGGGGTTCAGACACACTCTCTAAGTTTAAATCCAAAATAAAAACACATTTCTTTAGCCTAGCATTCACTTAACACATCTCATAAAATGGTACTCCAGTCATCTCTGATAAAACGATAACAAATGGACACCTCTGCCTGAAATTCAAGGAACAGCAGCCAGGCTAATCCTTCTCTATTTTTTTCCTGTTCCTCTACTGGGACACCCATCCCGAGGTAATCAATGAACATGCCAGCTCCAGCTCAAAACCAGACTCTACGAAGATCCATTCTGCTCTCTGGGCCGACCTGGACCATCCTGGTGTCTGGCTTCTGGAATTCTCGTCACTTGGAGGCGAGTCACTGTTGCTGACGATGGCCCCATATGTTTATCCTGGGGACACTTGGAAGCCGTGGAGGTGACATTGGACTACGATTGATGCGGCAGTTTTGGTGCAATGTCTTGGGACTACATTTGCACGGGTCTCCAGCATGATTTCAGTTGAATAGACTTCAAGTTGAGACTGTGGTGAATCTCCTGATTACACAGTTGCACTCTTTGTTATATATTAAAGCACACAGTTATGGAAGAGATTTATTTATAATCACACTACCCGTTGTCACCCAGATGAGGACGGGTTCCCTTTCGGAGTCTGGTTCCTCTCAAGGTTTCTTCCTCATATCATCTCAAGGAGTTTTTCCTTGCCTCCATTGCCTCTGGCTTGCTCATTAAAGACAAATTAATCAATTTAAAATTGAAATCTGAAATGTACATATTTATGTAAAGCTGCTTTGTGACAATGTCCATTGGGAAAAGCGCTATAGAAATAAAACTGAATTGAATTAACGATCACTAAATGTTAGTTCGAGTGAAGTTTGTTTAATAGTCACCTGAAAGCCATGGGAATTTAAATAGCAAAACAAAATATCATTAATTGTTTTTTCAAACCAAGATTAAAGTATTGTTACCCTACTCTGATTTTGGGTCGATCTAGCAATCATAAATCGCTTATTATTATCGGCAAAATGACAAACAAATGTGTAAAGAATAATGCAAATTATATACTGATATGTAAATCTTGCTACTGAGCTGACTTGGCAGCAACTCTCACACTTTTAAAACCCTTCGTGATTATGATTCCCGATTTAACAGTACTTGAATCGTATCAGATAAGATATCGCTGTGCCTTGTGTTTAATAGTTAACCCAGTGATGGAGATTGAAAATTATGTGTAGTATTTAAATAACTGATGAGTCTCCACCCAGAGCCTCCAGAGAAACTCCTCCTCCTTTCACAGGTAGTGTTATACAATGAGGGAATCGACTGGGATCATCAGTGGAAACGCTTTATAGCCAACACAACTTACACAGCCCGGACTGTTGAAGAGTATTAAATGGTAGAGCGAGCTTCACACTGAACAGACACACTCTCGCTCTCTTTGTACCACATAAGATTATCTTCTTAATTTTTTATGTTTTACACTGTAGGTTTCTTCCGACAGGAATATTTAGCTGTCTTCTTGTTAGTCTAAATCCCTTAATGCTTCTTATTCATGGTGTACGCTCAGTACATGGGGTAGAACATAATAATGCTGTAGAACATACAGTATGTAACGCACTACACGCCTTTACGTTGAGCCACGGGAACACATCACCCGAAGTTCGCACTCAACATTATTAGTGCCTGGTAAAGTATTGGCACCCTCCATTATTTGTATGCCATTCAAACAAACTGGCCATGTCTCGTGAACAATAAATACACAAGTGATATTTATTTTTCAACATAAAATCAGTGACTATTTTATAACTCGATTAGTCTCCGCCCACAAAACCTCCACAGAAACTCCTCCTTTCACAGGTAACATTACATGTACAATGAGAAAAGGACATGACTGGAATATGAATCATCCTGGGTTTGGTTTTGTTACTGAAACCATGTTGCCCTGTAGAAAACTAGCCTTGTTAACACAAGCCCAACCATGTTAAGCACTTCCTGTACTTGCTTTAACCTTTTGGTTTTTGAACTGTCTCTGAATTGAATTACGTATAAATATAAATAATTTTTTTTTAAAAACAGACATGTCCTAAAAGTATTGCACTGTTAAATGGCAAAGCAAACCTCATGTTGAACTGTCTCTCTCTATCAGATAAGATCATCAGAACTTTGCATTATTTTTGAGAAACTGCTGTGCAATTCATCAAAATATAAAGAACTCGGAAGTAAGTAGTTACTCAGCAGTTCAGTGGAAGTGAAGGGAAATCTGGGTAAGAGCACATGTCAAGAAAGCAACTGCAGTTGTAATGAGCAAGCTGCAGTTGTTATCTGAGAATAAAAAATAAAAAAAAGCACCTGAAGACAGAGTTCAGAAAAAATGAAAGTGAAGCAGAACTAAAACACACGGCTGTATGTATGTAGAATAATTTATTGCATATCTTTATTATATTTGTCTGTAAAGCAACTGAAAGAGATTAAAAGCCAATTGCAATTTACACAACATACAAACGTCATGTGAGACTCCTTTGTTGTTTTTTTCTTTTTCCTTCATTGTGGACATGACATTTACATTACAGTGAAAATACTGCACACGATTTACTGTATTGCTTTAAAGGTTACCTTTTTAAAATTAGTATTACAAAATAAGCCAAGTTTTCCAGACAGAAAATATCGAACACAGAACAGACAATTTTCACCCCCTTTTCCATGTGCTGTTTTTAAGAAGTGGGGAAAAAATCCAAACATAAATATTTGTTTTTAACTAGTGAATAGAACCTTAAAGTGAAATAAATTAGTTTAAAAAAAATTACTGTTGCAGATCAAAGCTGAAAGACTTAGTAACACTTTATCTGATTATGTGCGAGAACAAACGTGAGTTCACGTGATCATCATCACCCTCCCACCGCAACGTAACGACGAACACTTCTCATTAAAGGTAGCACAGAGTAAGTCATTAATCACAGCTGTACAAAATCCGACATTCTCTAAAACCATCTTCTGGAGGGTACTGTAGGTTGAGTAATTGTGGATACAAGAAAAAAAAACTGCAACAAATGATTTGATAGTAATGCACGAGTTGATCAGTTCTCCCCTCATTTTTTCCACCCATAATTTGGTCAATTTTGCCAATTATCAGCCTCCATCCAGCTCTCCTAAGGAGGAACGCGCCATCGACGTGCATGCCTATGATTGGCTACTGTTGCTGTGATTGGGGAGAGAGAGAGAGCGTGAAAGAGAGAGAGCGAGAGAGAGGGAGCAAGAGAAAATGTGTGACAGTGAGCGAGAGTGTGAGAGAGAGAGCAAGAGAGAGTGTGTGAGGGAGCAAAAGAGTGTGAAAGAGAGAGCGCGAGAGAGCGCGAAAGAGAGTGTGAGAGAGAGAGAGAATGAACCACGCACACAGGTGATCATGCGAGTTGAATCTGGAGCAATACATTTACAGCTGCATCGAGTGAAACAGTGCGTATTTTATAAATAATGAGCCATGTTTATCCCATCAGTTATAATTCATACCACAAATCTACAATGAACACAAGCAAACTAACACATCTTCAAATTTGATAAAGAAATAATGAAGGTAAATAACAAAATTAATTTGTTAACTAAAACGGCGATTCCTCTCAAAATGTTCACTGTTGCTTACGTTTTGTTCATCTACTGCTGTGGAGATGTGTATCTGTGATGTATTCTCTCTTCAGCCAATCACATGTCTGTTGTGTTCATTGCTTAAATAATATTCAGGACCTTGGAGTCAAACATGAGGCATGAAGCAAAGTAGAGAAACATTAACCCATAAATGAAACCAAAACACCAAATACGATTATCAAAGCAAAACTAGGAAACTTTCCTGACATTCAAATGACTTGTAAATTGATTGACCAAATTCTTTGTTCATTTTTGTGTGTACGTTCGTTAAAAACATTTCAACCATTAAGGCTTGTTCGGTTGTTCCAAATAGAACCTTTTCATATAAGCTAAAAACCCTTAATTATCCAATGAACCCTTAAAGAACCTTGAAGAACCATTTTTTTCCCAGCGTGTGTGTATTAACAGGATCTGTGTTTGGCACAAACTCCTTTTCCTTTTTCTTCAGAACACCTAGAACCTGTCAGGGGTTTATCATTTAACTTCTTGGTACTTGGTGCAGTTTTTGAGGGTTCAAAGTTTCCCATAAGGGTTCTACTTGGAAGAATTTTGTGAAAGGGAAACCTTCTGAAGCTTTAAATATAAATCTGTGGTATGAATGATAAATAATAAATGACAGAATATGGTAGAAAAGAATAAACATTATAAACTCGTGTTTATAAAAGCTGCACCCTTTTAATGTTCTCATCAAAGCAATCCCTTTTTTTTTAAATTCAGATGCACTTTTAATCAAAGACATTTTTAGCAAATTCAGTGGGTTGCATTTTGAGTTTTATACTCGGAATAGGTAAATCTGTCCAATGTTTTATTTCCTTGCTCCGAATCATGTACAGCTAGTTGGATCAGTTCCACAACCCACATGACTTGATTCAAGTATGTGGGGGAAAAGAGAAAAAGAAGAAAAATTGCGAGCTGAGTGGTAAGACTCCAGTATGTTAAAATATTTGAAGTGTGTGATGTAAAACCAGATTTGAACATCTTGATGGAGTGGGATATGTTGCAGTTGCATGCACCAGTACAGGTGAGTAAGTTTGCTTGTTTGAGTTCTCCAGTTCTCCGTGTGAACGTGTGTTCACATACAGATTTTCACTTCCAGTCTCAAAAAAAAAAAAAAAAGAAGAAAAAAAAAAAAAGAAAATCTGCTGCTCTTGAAGTGCAAATTTGTTCAGTCAAAGCGAGAGTGTCGTCCAGGAGAGAGCACCGCTGGACAGACTCAGAACTCTTGGTACATTCCTCAGTGTTAAGACTGGTAAAACTAAGCGGGTATTCCCTCACCCACATATTTATAAAAACAAACCCACCCGCCTCTGCGTCCTCCTCCTTCTCAGTCACACAATCAATCACATAACACACACACACACACCTTGAATAACCCCACTCAATCGCTCATGCAGTCATAACTTAGAACTAAATCATGCACACAGCACCATAGTGCAGAGAAAACAAAGCCAAAAAAAACAAGAGTGAACCAGAAACAAAGATGTGCTTTGAAAGACACGATCAATAACCCTACTGTTGTCAAAGAAAAAAATGTTGCATTCAAGAATGTTCTTAAACAAGAGGAGGCACATGATATGACAAAAGCCACTGCTGTGATGAACAAACATAAAAATGTAAAGTTCAGGTTTCAGCTGGTTCTTCCGCCCAAAAGAAATACGAACAGAAAAAGTGTCTCAGTCAATCTCCGTCTCCTGCTCCAGATCCAGGTTCTCCTCAGGGTCTGGAGCAGGAATTTCAGTCTCGGCCTTCTCTCTTGACCTTGAGGTTACATCAGGTTCAAAAATGTTAGCTGGTTCAGAAACGGGATGAGGTCCATCGTCTTTCCTGTTCTCTCCTGAATCAGGATTAGGATAACACCCGTGTGGTTCCGGGAGGGCTGCAATGTCCTTTCTGTCCTCTGGGGTCTCTAGGTTGGGCGTCATGTGGATGTCGGGGTCAGCGGGCACAGCCTCATCCCGGGTGAAGTAGCGCAGGCAGGGCGGGTCGGCTGGGGGTAGCAGGGTGAGCGAGTCGACGCTAAGCGAGTCAGTGTTGGTTTCTGACAGCAATGAGATGGTAGGTTGGGCGGCAGGGGTCAGGCTCGGTGCCAGGGGTGCGGCCAGCGCTAAAACAGTTAGAGCAGGTCCTGTTAGAAACATGTGATCTGTACAACACATCTGTGCCCACACACACACACACACACACACACACACACACACACGCGCACGCACGCACACACACACACACACACACACACACACACACACAACAGTGGAAGCCAGGCTGCTTGTATTTCTTTCTTTAAGTACTTAATACTTTTTTTTTTGTATTAAATAGTGATAACACTATTTGTATTTATTCCTTCAGTTGATTTCCCCCCCTGGAAATGCAGAAGACGAGAGAGGTATTTAAGAGTCACTGGTTTGAGGTGGAAGGTTGGGTGATGAAAATATTTCACATTACAATTTATACAGAAATGAGCTTAAAATATTTTCAGAGTGTGCATGATAGGAAGAAAGTTACCTTTTTCCTCCTTGAAAAATATATGCAGCTATATTTAATATTTAAAGAAAAACCCATGCAAGCTGTTAGCACACGGTTCAAGTGGAGATGCAGCTAAAAAAAACAAAGCAAAAAAACCCCAGAAAAAAACGTAATATCTTTTAAACTAATGTCTACTTGTGTACAACTTCATCTTTAAACTTTAGGCCACGCCTCCTACCCTAGTCTAATCTTGATGTACTAAAGATAAATGTGATACAACTTGGAGACAAACACTGTTATCTAATATCTCTGGGACTTTAATTCCTTTGTCCCTTTTTATAGAGGTGTCATAAGTAATGTTTGGACAGGATTTGCATACAAATAAAAAAGGCACTGTAAAACCCCAGAGATGCTAAACAGGTGGCAACATGCATATTTTACCCGTTAGCTATACTAGTCTTGTAAATCTGTCAGAAACAAACGGAAGAACATTTCAGATATTAAACATGTCTTGGCTGATGGTCTACTCTGACTAAATTAATAATTAGGGTAAAACAGCGATAAGACAGACATCGTCGCTTGGTAACCTCCTTCTGTGTTATTTCTGGGAAATATTTCATCCGCACAATATGTTATTTCCTTTAATTGTGAATGGGTCATGCAAAAATTCTAGTCACACGGATGGTTTACGTTATAATCTGAGAGGAAACGAGAGTCTGTCAGTTTTGATTCACTTAGCATCACCACAAGCAAACTGAGGAAGTCTACAGGATGTTAGTGCGCATGCTGTTGAGGGGCCGAGTCCGAGGCAGCAAGCGGCACACTGACATGCCTGGGTGTGGAGGTCTAAACCCACTCTCCGGCATCGTCTGAGAGAAAAAACGCACACTTCCGCCCCTCGCTTCCAGACCTGACTAGAGGAGAACAGAGGGGGATACATCACAGGGATGGGGAAGAAATCATGAAATCATAACGCAGAAGTAAAACCTACAAATACACTATATACTCAAAAGTATGTGGACAATTATATGTGCTTGTTGGACGTCACATTACAGATTTATTCCCTCTTTGCCCTTATAATAACCTCCATTCTTCAGGGAAGGCTTTCCGTTAGATTTTGGAGTTTTTCTACTCCAATACATTTCTTGTTCACAGGGGCATTGTCATGCAGGGCCACTTCATTCCAGTGAAGGGACATTCTAAAACCACAGCACACAAAGACATTCTCTACAATTGTGCGCTTCCCAATTTGTGGTAACAGTTTAGTGGAAGAACCACGTATGGATGAAGTGATGGTCAGATGTCCACATACATTTGGCCACATAGTGCAAGTTTAGCATGCAAAGTCACCATGCAAAAATAAAAACTCCATTGTGGTGCAGCATCATTGCACCATCACTGTGTTTCTGTGAACTCATGTTCTGAGAGAGCTTCCAGAGAAACCAGGCCTAACTGTCGAGTCTACACAAACGCTTAAAAGATTACCAATGAAATAAAACACCAGATGTGTGAACCAGACAAACTCCTCCAGTTCAGAGACTGAAATCGTGTGGGAGATGTCACCGAAGCCACAACACACTGCCTTATCTCATCGAATGTCTTCTCCTGGGTTTCTGCGGTGTCAAGGTGCTCTAAACCTTTCAGATTTTTCCAAAACCACACACACACACACACACAGGGACCCCGGTGTAGGAAGGGCAGATAATGAACACCTTTAGGATAACGTTACACCAAAGATAACACCCCTTTAACACTTGAATAAAATTTCCTCTTCTTTTAATTTCAATAGATGTTTCAACATTTCATAGTTTGTGTAAATGTGAAACTATTTGGAATTTTATTTATATGTAACGTTGATTTTAATACATATCTAATTATTTATTTCAAATATTACATTATCCATATATTATTAGTACCCTACCACATTGTAAATATTAAAAATACACAGACTGAAACACATTTAAATCTAAAATGATTAGTTTAATGCTATGATGCTGTTGATGATGTCTGTGGTTATATTTCTACTTCCACTGACTATTCTATTAATCCAGTTGCAACATTCAGGGTAACATATAAGCTTCATTCAAGTCTGGCTTTTGTCTCCACAAAAATATTGGATCGACTTTAAGTCTGTTAAGACAAGCCGACATGCCAATCCGCACTACTATAAGTAAGCATTTACTACTCTGAGGTCAAAGTCTGCGCTCTGGGATTTTCGGTTGCTGAAAAGAAACAAAAAACATGTCATATGATATCTTGTGGTAATAGCGCTGTTCTGTGGAATTCTTGGAAGAAGCCTGCCCCATCTGGAACTCATTAACATCCCATATTCGCCATAGGGCAGGAGCTTGGACGTGTCTTGAGGTGGAGACAGATTAAAGTGTGCAAATGTGCATGACGAGAAATTTGCCCAGATAAGCTCTCGCAATCAAAAGCATCGACAACTTCTGACACGACTCTGTCCTCTGTCTGAGATCTGGAGAAAGGACGGAAAATTTCCTCCCTAATTAGGAAAACTTCAAATATGTGAATGAACGTGACTCTTATATAACAGTCTGTAATTTTTTGAATACATTTACATTTATTCACTTAGCAGACGCTTTTATTCAAAGCGACTTACAAATGAGAAAAATACACGCAAACAAATGATTTTATGTTTTATGATTGTACTCATAAAACTGTTGTACAGTTTATATATTAACACTGATTTATTTCCTTATTACGGCATTGTGCTTTGTGATGCCGTGATGTATTTGAGCAGATCACAGACAGTTCTGTCTAATTTCACTACTTAAAAAAAAAAAAAAGAGAGCACATTTTCATAATGATATGATAAAATATTAAGGGACAACAGAACTAGAGCTGAACCTCTACGGAACACTGCACTGAGCAATGTGTTAACATTGTGTTAATGTCACTTTTGGCCACGTCTTGTGCTGGCACAACATTCCCGACTAATCTGAATCGGCTGCCTGTGATCCGGAATGAAATTCCCGTTTATTTGTATGATGACAAAGAAAATAAATGAATCATTCATTCCGTTTGAAATGTGCCACAGCAATGTTTGTCTGACAGAAGTGCAAATAGTTACTGAGGAGGCTTGACTGATGAGCTCCTAAGAGTGTGTATGTGTTACCTGACGTGCTGTACGTAGACACACCGCTGGAGGTGACTGAGTCAGAGTGAGCTGTGAAACTGGAGCTGGAACTCGGGGAGGAATTGCGTTGTTGGGCCACCGCAAAACCTGCAAACAAACAAACACACACACTTTAAAAAACAAACAAACACGTTTACACTAGTAATTCATTGGTAAGATTCATACAAATCAACTGGAATGAGACCTAGCACTGTGTGAACAAACTTTGAAGTGTGCGAATGGAAACTGATACATTTCTGGGATATAAAATAGTGTAGAATAGATTTTATACAGCTGATCATTCAACAGATTATATCATTGTATTTTATTAAATGCCGACATTCTTTCAGTTATTTGGTGCCGTATCTTCGGAGACTAACTGCAGAGTTTCTACATGGTCTACACTTACTTCTGCGCACACCAGACTCTTGCAGAATTTATTCAGCAGTAAAGATTACTAAAGCTCAGTAAACGTTGCTGAATTTCCAAAGAAACCGATAAGTCAATCAAACTATTGTCTTCAAAATTACGATAGCTGCAACTTTTACACTGATTCGAGTCTAGACCTGACTTGGCAGATTTTAATTTTCTGGTGTTGTTACATATTCAAGTCAATGATTCACAATGCCATGCAGTACGACAGCATTAAATTACTATCATTTGTGAAAGTGTTTCACATTTCATTTGACACTTCATTGCAAAATGAAGACAAAAAAGGATGGAAGTGATGAAATTTTTTATATAAATATAGCTAACTAACTATATAGGTTAATATCAGAGAGTTCATAACACCTACGCAACTGTCAGGCAGTCCTGTTTGATATGGCGATTAGCTCATCTGAGGTTTTTCACCAGGGGATTTAAATGGATTAAATGGGTGCATAGTTCTGGCATATTTTTGAGTCATAATTCATACTAGCATACTATAAAATCTATTGGAAAACCTCCCCATAAGAATGTAGGTTGTTATTATAAAAGCAAAGCAGGAACTGAATCTGGAACTACAGTAGCCATAATTTATATATTTGGAATTTGAAACATTAAACATTTGAAACATTCTGGATGCAGAAAGTTCATGGACATTTGGTATACACTCACTGTACAGGGTTCAGAAGAGGGCAGATTACCAAACCAACTACGCAAACATATATACACAGGAAGAGGGGGATTTTTGCTCATGCTGGTACTTTTTCTTGGTGATTTGGTGCTAGTGGTAAAAATGTGGTGTGTAATGACTAGTGATGTCATTTCTCAGATGAATCAGTGTTTAATTTCTGGGTTAAGCCAAATCCCTGAGGACTTCCCTACACCAAACCCCTACATCAATGAGAAAAAAAAAGCCCCAAATGTAGATACACTTCTAAGCATTTTAACCAAAACTGAAACAATGGCTCACTTGGTAATAACAGATCAGTATCAGTGAAGAATGTCAATGAGATACCCATCAGTTAATAATGTCAGCCATGCCTCTCTTCATTTCAGTTTAAACAAAGGTATTTAATCAAGATGCTTTTAAAAAAAAAATAAAAAAATACAGAATGCCAATAGATAAGGCATCGCCAATTGTTAACCCACCATTAGAGAAATCTACTGCCTTGTGAAGGCTTAATGATAAACTTCCTTTTAAAAGAAGTGAAGGGTATGTCTGTTATTTTCCACTTCACCACTCTGCTGAGACAAAAAAAATAAATAAATGTGAAGTGTGAAGTAAAGGCAGAGGATCTTGTTGGCCTATGAGGCCAGACGCAGATTCAGAAGAAGCTGTGAAACAATACACTGAAAACCACAAACCTGAGATGGAGAAGTACTTCAGAAATTCTGGAGAAAACTAAAGGAGGATGTAAAGCGTTGGGGTCATTTATTTGGAGAGAGAGAGAGAGAGAGAGAGAGA
>JAOUWY010000043.1:16455084-16468987 GCA_025728095.1 Prietella phreatophila | reverse complement strand
ATGTCAATTAAACGTATATAGCGGGACAAGTTTCCCCTTACTTCTCAGCATGAGAAATACAAGGTGTGGTATGTGAAATTGTTGAAATGTGTGTGTGAATACGTGAGACTGAAATGCAAATTCTATGAAAAACTTGTCTGGAAAACAAAGAGATGTTGTTCCGCATGGGATAAAAGAGGAACATCGCAGAGAACTTTAATCAGATCATGTTGTTTGCTTTTCCTTATAACTAGGAGTTTTGTATATACTCAGAACTGACTCTGCTGACTCCGCCCCCTCCATGATCATTTGTGTCTTTGATTTGATTTCCCGTTACATGTTTATAACCATGATTCTTCTTGTGTTGCTAATTTTTACAATCCTGTGATGCAAATACGTTTTAAATCCTTCCTGTTGTTTTATAGCATTCTGACTTACAGTATTTAATAAGTTATTGGTTAATGATTACTCGATGTGGCCTAGAGAAGTGGCCCAAACTCACCGAATCTGCATATAAATGAGTTAGCTAAATCAGATGGTAAGCCATGGTAAGTCTCAGAGTTGACATATGAAATAAAGAACTCAGGTTACATTCACGTCAAAAGAAAAATCAAGAAGCCTTTCTCATTGTATGACTGCATGACTCATGCTGATGACATCATCAAACCATTGTTAGTGGGCAGAACTTCCTGAATTTCCTACGTCACTGTCTCAGCTGGAGATGCCTGTCTCTGGGTCTTTAACACTGGTGTATAATTAAAAACATTCACACTCAGTAAAGTTTGACTCCCATCTGACCTTTAGGGTTAATGTGCCCTTACTATAACCTGCCACCTGGCACAGTCTCATAACCTTTGGCCTCGGAGTGCACTATTTATACTCCGAACAGAAAGGTAATCTGGTGGTCTTCTGTCCATTTAAATAAAGTTCCACCAAGTTCACATCATTTTTCTTATTCTTTGGCAGAAATAATAATATTAGAACACCATCTGGTCTGTCTGCTCCAAGTAACACCCTATTAGGAGACTTAGAACCCTTGAAGAACCCATTTTTAAGAGTGGCTCAATTACCAGGATGTTAAACACCTGACAGGTTCTAGGTGTTAAAAAGAAAATAATGAGCAATAATTTGTAACGCAAAAAAAAAAAAATTGTACCGCAACCTTAAAAAGTTAATATGTACGTTCTTAGAAAAAAAAGGGTTCTTTAAGGGTTTATTGCATAAACAAGAGTTCTTAGTTTCCAACTAGGAAACACTGTGTTGTAGTGTTCTACACAGAACCTTAAATGGGTCCCCCAAAGGGGCAACCAAAGAGCACTTAGGGATTTTAACTTTTTCCAGTGGTTCTATAAAGGTTTATTGGATAATGAATGCTTCCTTGCTTCCAAAGGTTCTATTTGGAACTGTTTCTGATGAGAGAACACTGTGCTGTTGGGGTTTTACACAGAACATCCCAAATGATGGACACCCTAACAATTATGTTTTGTAGTTTCACACAGAACTACAGGACAACCAAAGACCCTTATGGGATTCTGATTATAAAACCGATGATGAGAGTACACATTTAGAAAAAAAGTGTTTTTTTTAAAAAAAAAAAAAGGTTCATTATATACGTAAGGGTTCTTAGCTTCCAATATAAACTGATCTTCAAGGATGAAATATTAAAAAATTAGGAGCATACATGTGTGATTTGCAGATGCACTGCTCTAAGACCTGCTGTTATATCAAATAAATCAACACCTTCTGACTAATCTGAATCCAGAACTCAACAGCTCTGTTTGTTATTATTCTCTGTAGGACTTTGCTTCTCTTGCTGAATGGCTTAAGATGAAGTGAGTCACAAACTGGCACTTTGTTTTGCATTACACAAAAATGTGCTCAGAGCTGAAACCATCATGTCGGGAAATAAAACTATATCATTTCCTACTGTGTAAGTGAAGATTAAGGCCACCTGAGGCAAAGTTACAGCCTTATATTCAGTTCTATGTAAACATGGATTTAAATGTAATTTCTTTGTGATGTTAAACACCTGTCAGATTTAAAATATTTATAATTAACTACAGTTTAATAATAGTTATGCTACAAAACTAACTAAAAAAGTAATGAAGGCTCTGTGACTCAATATAAATGTGGAGGTGTGGCCTTTGTAGGTCAGTATAAGTAAATGAAATGTGGCTTTGTTGCCTTAGAAAGCAGTAAAGGAAGTGTGGCCTCTGTGCTTCAGTAGGAGTAAAGTAGGCGTGGCCTCTGTGCCTTAGAAAATTAAAGTAGATGGGGTGGGGACTCTCTGTGCCTTTCAGTCTGAGTTAGCAGTATGGCCTCTGTGCCTCAGCAGCATTAAATTAGGTGTGGCCTCTCTGCTTATAAGACCAAGTAAAGAGGGTGTGGCCTTTGTGCTTCAGTAGCAGAAAATAGGGTGTGCCCTCTGTGCTTCAGTAGCAGTAAAGAGGGTGTGGCCTCTGTGCTTCAGTAGCAGTAAAGAGGGTGTGGCCTCTGTGGCTCAGTAGTAGGAAAGGAGGCATCTCAATGTTAATATAGAGGCGTGGCCTCAAAAGCTCAGTCTTAATAAAGGCGGAGTTTCTATGTCTGTTATTAAGAATGAAAGGAGGCATGGCCGCTGTGCTTCAGTAGTAAATGAGGCATAAGTAAATGAGGCATAAGCTCTGTGACTTTCAGTCAAAATGTAGAGATGTAGTCTCTATGCGTCTCTGTCCAGGTTAAGGGTGTGGCCTCAGCCGTCCTACTGGAGGAGGCGGGCACTCTTCTCCTGTTTTTAATGTTTTGAAATGTGGGAATTTTACAGACTTCTGCTGAGGTTTCTGGTTGTTTTTTCAGGCTCATTAGAGAGAAAGCTGGAGAACTCACACTGTTCTGGAAACCGTCCTGTCTCTGTCTCTCTACTCCCACCCTCCTCCTCAGGAAACTCAGGGAGCCAAAATCCTGTGAATATAGGATGAGAGGTGATTATCTCTCACTCACTGCAGATGCTGTATCCACATTACACACATTTTATACAGCAGTAAAGTCACACAGAGTCCATTTACACGTGACAGCGAGATGTGTTTTACGGGTTCTCCATGTGGGAATGTTCTTGCGAGATGAAACGTAGGCAGCAGAGCGGAGAATTCTGGAACACAGCTGTGGCTTTTCAACAATTTCCTCAGTGAGTAAATCTACTGGCCTGGGCTTCCTGTCATTTCAATCAGAAACAGGAAAAGGCCTTACCCTTCTTCATCCGTACTGCTTCAGCAAGGAAAAACACAAACACAAAGGCACACAGAAACACTCGGGAGAATTGAAGAATGAAGGAAGTAAAATATTTGGGGATAATGTGGCTTTTTAAAATTCATTTAAGCACATGAATGGATTTGATTAATTTAGTTTTTTTTTTTACACCATGCCCCCAATGTTGTCTTTTTTTGCTTTTACTAAGAAAGCTTTGTACAAGCTTAGTTCTATATCCATGAAGTTCTACATCTATACCTATAAGGTTCTACATCTATACCTAAAAAGTTCTACATCTACATCTATACCTATAAGGTTCTACATCTATACCTATAAAGTTCTACATCTATACCTATAAGGTTTTACATCTACATCTATACCTATAAGGTTCTACATCTATTCCTATAAAGTTCTACATCTATAATGTTCTACATCTATTCCTATAAAGTTCTACATCTATACCTATAAACATCTACATCTATACCTATAAGGTTCTACATCTATTCCTATAAAGTTCTACATCTACATCTATACCTATAAAGTTCTACATCTATACCTATAAGGTTCTACATCTATTCCTATAAAGTTCTACATCTACATTTATACCTATAAGGTTCTACATCTACATCTATATCTATAAGGTTCTACAAATATTCCTACAAAGTTCTACATCTACATCTATACCTATAAGGTTCTCCATCTATACCTATAAGGTTCTACATCTATACCTATAAAGTGCTACATCTACATCTATACTTATAAGGTTCTACATCTATACCTATAAAGTTCTACATCTACATCTATACCTATAAGGTTCTACATCTATAAGGTTCTATATCTATATGGTCTTGATATCATATCTGACAAAATGCACACCATTCATAAAGCTTATATAAATTTTTATACAAAGAGACATTTTGAGTGGTAGTGTGTGTGTTCTTGCTGAGTGACCAGACGGGCTTTCGCTGAAGGAAGCTGGAACTGTACAGTGGACTTTACAGTAGATCAGACCACTGGGGAACAACAGATGCATTCATTCCTCCCTACACGTCTGTCTAAACTGCTGGAGGAATTCATTCTCCACGGCTCAGAGAGGAACACCCGTGATATGTTCTGGTGGAGAACTTACTGGGCTTCAGGAGGATTTGGGGTGTAAACAGACTGCTGTATTTGATTCCTAAAGAATATGACGACGTACTTTTACATTTCTAATTGTGTGCTAGTTTTGACTTTATTAAGAAGGAGACTTATATTTTTTCCCTCTTCCCTGTTTGAAAAGGATTTTATTATTTACTCTAAATGATCTGACCCAATAGTTTTTAAATGAAATAACTTTCTCACTGTCGGTACTCTTTCTATACCTCCCCTATACAATTCTATTGCAGCTCCACCCTGCGTGTGCGTGAGAGAGAGAGAATGTCTGTTCCATATTTCTCTTTTTGGAGAGGAGGAGCGCGCGCTTTTCACGCCCCGCCGTCCACTACTACAGCCGACCTGCAGCGCGCGCCGTCACGGGGTTTTTTTCTTTTCTTTTCTTTTTTTATTTTGCGCTTTTCCCCCTTCTTAAACTTTTGGTGTTGAACCCTCAAGTCTCTCGGACGCCGTCTTCTTTCTTGTTTGGGACTTTTCTACTCCGGTAAGTCGGTTTTAATGAGTTGGCGCGAGTTTATGTATATAATTTTATATATAAAAAGCAACATGTTTATACAACATATAACGTTTATTTAGCGTTTTACACAAACAAACAAACAACAAAAAAAAACCCCACAAACAAACAAGACAGTTTTCGCTTGTGTGTGTGTTGGCTGGGTTTGTTAGTCCTGTTGTGCATTTTAGCCAAACTCACTCCCGAGACGAGTCAAAAAGGGGCGTATTCACCTCGCGCGCTTCTCAAGAAAGCGTGTTATGCTAATTATGCAAATGAGATCGCGCTAATTAACAAGGTGTTAATCCTGCTCCAGGCACGAGCTCTTATTTCGTTTAAACCACAAAATATTCAGTCGTTCCTTCAATATATGTTAAGTAATTTGTGAATTCCAATTTACTTTTCTTTTTTTTTTTAGAAATAATTATTATAGAAAGTATGCAGGGAAAATAAGCAAATGGTTGATTAAAATATTATAAACAAGCTATAAAGTGAAAAATGTTTGACAATTTTACAAAACAAAACGTATTTATACTAACTTTGCAACATGTAAAATGTCGCCCCCTGGTGACCGCAGTTGATGTTGATATTCATGATATTACTACTAATAAAAACAATGTTTTAAAGCTATTTGGTCCCTAAATTGCATTCACGCCCATGACTTGCAAAGCAGTTTCAGAAAACCAGTAGTTTTTATCCTGCACATGTTGCTTCTTTTAAGGAGCCATCCGTTTTTTTGCTATATGGTTTTTTGATATATGCTCCCAGAATTGCTTCTACATCCACATCCTAGTTAAAAACGCTTACAAAAAGTTGCAACAACAAAAAACAAACCAAACAAACATGCAGTTTAGTTTTTGTCCTACACAAGTTGCTTTCAACTTTTTAAAGAAAGGTGCACTAAGGCGGCCGTTTCTGTAAAATGTATTGCGTGTACATCCATATCCTTATTCATGTCTTTGATTAAAAAAAAAAGTTTTTGACTTATAAAGTCGTTTTACAAAATGAACATTTAGTCTTTGTGCAGCTCGAGTTGCTTTTTGAACAAAGGTGCAGTAAGGCAGGTTGACATCTCTGTCCCATGAATTTGCATGTAAGAATTTTTGCATACTAGGCATCAGATCTCACAAACCCATCCTGTGTGTGTGTGTGTGTGTGTGTGATTGGGCATCTGAGCCTTCAGCACATTCCATAGTGTTATGTGTTGAGGCGGTTTTTTTTTTGGGGGGGGGAGATTGAGGATTGAGAGAGCCTGTGTGTAGTTGGGGGTTGGTTGGATTTCCGGACTGCAACACAAACACAACGAGCTGTGCCACTACGATCTGGGCACCGTGAATCCACCCAGGCTGCTTGGGTGGAAAAAAAAAGGAACTTCAGACGAGTGCAAACACTCACAGAACAAGCTGAGATGTTTATTATTGTGTAGCGATGCAGGCTGCCTGTTTGCCCAAGTTCAAGATCAACTCAGTGGCTATTATTTTATGTTTTCATTTTATTTTTCAGTCCAGCTGTGTGGAACATGGCTCCACGGCATCTTTCTTTGTTATTCAAAGCAGATCTGTTCCACTAATCCACTCACAAAGCCGTTTCCTGACACCACCGGACGTGTAACACACTGACATTTTTAGAACTGGACATGATAAACACATTGCCATAGTTACCATAGCGTACTTAACTCCTTCAGTATAATGACCACCACATGATTGACTGATTTTGATAAATAATTGTGCACGTTCACTGATTGGTTGCCAAGAAGTCTTTCACAAGCTATCAGAGATGAGCCTTGACATTAATGTGTGACATATAGATTTAATATATTTCAACACTTTTCCATTATAATAGTAATCATAATAATATTTATAATGTAAGTGATACTTGTCATAATCAATTCACGTAATCAGTTATTACAATTTAATCTTAATTTAAAAATGAATTATTAATATAATAAGGTAATACTTTATTAAATGTGAATAATTATAATTTTCTGATGTTAATAATAATAATAATAATAATAATAACATGCATAGATTTCGTTATATTAGCATTATATTGATACGCTACTACCTTAATTACCAACAACCTTTTAAATGCATAAAACAAAAACCAACAAACGTAAGGAAGTTGAATCATACCATGATGCCTGCAAATTAATGTACACTCTTAAAAAAAATAAAAAAAATTAGACCATTAAGTGTTCATCACTTGTTCCTTTCAGAAAGGGAAGACTTTTTTGGAAGCATATAACCCTTAACTAGCCAACAGACCCTTAAAGAACCCCTGGAGAACCCTTTTTACCTCCCATGAACAGTGTGTACTGTATATTAACTGGGTAAGTGTGCGGTATAAACTGCAATCTACTGCTGATTATCAGTGATTGTCAAAAGGGTTCTTGTTAGGTTCTTTAAGGGTTTGTTGGATAATTAAGAGTTCGTGGCATCCTAAAAAGGTTATGTGGAAAACCTTCTGGTAACACTCTGCTGTTGGGTTCTACACAGGGATGAGTGAAGAATACTTAAAGTGAAAAACCACAATAACAACATTGCGTGTTGAATTCTTCCTGGATGAGTAAACGTCTTGATCCTGATTGGTTAATGAGAAGTTCTGGAAGTTAAGCAAGATTCAGAATTCTTTATTACTCTCTGAGCATTGTTTCAGTGAGATCCCTACACAATATAACCCTTTTAAAGGTTTGACATTTCCGGCTGAGCTTTAGACGTGTTTACATCTTTGATTAACTGTGAGAAACATTCAGAATTTATTTTGGAGAGCTGAGGGGAACGAACTAATGCTTCTCAACTTTAGCAAGTTTTTCCTCGATGAGATCTCCTCTGGGAATCAGAGCTTGATATTGGCTGGAGTTGGAGCTCTAACATGATCTTAGAGAAGATGAGGCCTAAGTTTTCTGGTGTTTCTGAGGACTCGGTCATGCCGGTGCTGAAAATGCACTTTTTTTTTCTCTTGTAACGCTTTGAATTCTGTGTCAACACTTTTTGCTTCAGAGGCATGGAAATGTGATGATCCATCAGTCTCCCGATCGGATCTGCGGAAGCATTTGCATTACAAAGTGACCGTCATAGTTGCAGAATGTGTGATTAGCGTCGCAGCACCAGGAAGAAGGAAGAGCCTGGTGGAAAAAGTGTGGGCGACGATACGGTGCCACATTCCTTCTCTGATAAAAAAGGAAAAATAATTTATGAATCAAAGGAAGGACATCATTTAATTTTTCTGTGTCTGGGAAAGCTTTTCCAAACTTAGATGGCTAACCAAAATGGCTTTTATGAAAATATTTTCTTCTGTTGACACTTTTTGGTGTTGGGTGTGGAGTCTGCTTTTAGAGAGTGACAATAAATTGCTTGGGTGTGGTTTCATATGTCATGAATTACAAAAATAAAATTGACCAGCAGTCAAAATTCCTGAAGCTTCTGGCTACAATGATGTTCCCTGTTCCTGACTAAGACTCACAAGAGGGAAGAAACGGAAACGTCCCTCAAAAGGGTGGGGGTCTACCAGACATAAAAACAGACGTCCACTTAAACAGGATTGGGGGATTTTGCTCTCTCACCCACACACACACACACACACACACACACACACACACACACACACACACACACATACAAGGACAAATAGATGTGACTGACATGTTGGAGAAGTTTTGTATATAAATGAGGGGACTCTGTGTTCACCGAGTATTATATTTATGCTCACATGACAGAAATAAGTGGCGTTTTAAAAATGAGCGTTTGGCACGCCGAGTCACAATCTGTTATTTGCATGAAGAGACTAAACAAACAAGCGGCACAGGGAGCTGTTGCTCAGATCAGAGATCTCAGGCTGTTTCATCTCCCTGATCCCACACATTAGTTGTGAAATTCTCAAATTCGAAATGCCCCCACTTCCTCGCACGTTGGCATAATACGCCGCAGATGGAAAAGCCGAATGGAATCCCTGAATGCAGGCCGTGTGAAGCAACAGGAGGCTCAGGCGAGGCCTCTCTCTCTCTCTCTCGATCCATCTGAAGATCACTGTTGCTAGAGAGGATCCAAAAAGCGTGTGAATCAAAGTATCTCTCTCCTGTGGGTTGTCCGAGTCTGGAATGCTGCACAATGAGGCTCAAAGTGGATATTGTGTAAAATGAAACGGAAAACAATGTGTCCAGAGCCCAAATCCAGATTTTTAACTCTGTAGTGGAGGTACAGCACTGAAATACAACACCACAAATCACAAAGCTTCAGATTTATTTGTTTTGGCAGAAAGTTTGATCTGAAACTACTTCTAATTACGCAGAGGAAGTCAGGGCCACCAGGTCCAAAATCTTAAAACAATTCCAAAGGAAGCTGAACAAAATATGAAGTGTGTATATATATCATGGCAAGTGTTAGAAAAAAGTAAGCTACAAATGAATAAAAAAATGAATGAAAAATAATATCTGCCTACATTTATCAGCGGTTAGCTATTACAGGCTCAAACTCAACATCTTTTGAGAAACAAAATTTCCTAGAAGCAGCCCAACAACCCACGTCATTACTTAATCATTCAACTCTGTTTTTGAACTAGACCAATGTGGAATGATCCAAACTTTCCAACAATTTTTAAACCAGTTCAGTTCAGTCCAACCAGACCAATTTCACCCTAGACGAATTATCCATGTTTCAAACTAGCCAAATTTCCAACTAACTAGATTTTCCAACCAGACCAACTTTCAAGGTAGCCAATTTCTTCCCCCACTAGCCAAAATTTCCAACGACCTAGATTTTCCAACTAACTAAATTTTTTAACTACCCCATATTTGGACCATATTTCCCAATTTCAGAACTTGCCCAATTTAGTGGGAAAACTAGAACAATCCATCTATATGATGTTGAAATGACAGTAAATTACATTGTACTGCACCTTTTTAAGAGCATTGTGAGAGTCCCTGGCAGTTCTGTTCTGTTGCACTGACAGTCTGCATTGTTAATCAGTGGAACCTGATGATAGCTGACTGGATGTAAATTTTTATTGGAATAGTTGATAAAACGTCATGGAAATCATTTTTTCTCAACATGGGGCAATGCTTTACACATCTTCAAGTGTTATGACATGCTATGATATTCACACTCTATTGCCAACTATCTACTTCCAACTAATCCAGGGGTAGAGTTGATCAGTCGAGGGTTAACGGCCCTTGCCCTTAAGGGTTAACAGCAACTTAACCTCCCATGATAGCCTCATGTTGTTTGGACAGTCAGATGAGAGGGTCTTGAGTAGATGAGTGACAGAACATCTTAAAACTTTACACTGTTATTCTGACTGTGGACACTGTCTCTCCTCGTGTATCTCAAGAAGATTTCTCCTTTGTGTTAATTCTGCACTAGTTCCAGGTCTTTGGTGGGTGGGACTGAGGTTATGACGGAGTTACAATCCCTGAAGCAGAACTCGCTTTGTCTCTGTGCATTAAAACCTCAACACTGGCTGCCTGCCAACTCTGGCTTTTTTGTTTTCTCCAGAAATAGGGCTGATTGCTGCACACAATAGGACACCCCAAGGAACCACGAGCAAGAGACAATTAAAGAGGTCAGAGACAGAGCTGCGTCTCTGCTTGTACAGATTCACTAATCAACAGTGGTTGAGGTTTTGAGCCATAAAAAGTGAGGCTTGTAAACATCTGCAGGCGTCGCTCAGGGCCTGTGAAAAGGCGCTTTGTGCTGAACTGTGCTCTGGGACAGAACTTTGGTAAACAGAAAGGTAATTGGGGAAGGTAATTGTCCTCCAAAGTTGAGTTTCTTTAGCCCTAGGGAAGGTAAGACTATGATTACAGGCAACTGTGAGTATGCTGGAGCACAGGTTCCAGAAAGTCCTGCTTTTCAACAACAGTAATTTGAGCTGCTGCCATACAGATGCACAAGGAGTGGAATATGTCTTCATAAGTATGGGACATGAAAAAAAAGATGAATTTTGACATCTGTATCTTTATTAAAGCCAGACTTAATTTATGACTTGGAATAAATTATGCTTTGATCTTTATTCCATTAGTCCACATGGCCTTGCTTTCTCTTCCTGAAAGGTTTCTGTGCTGCAAAAAGAGCTTCTTGTTGCAACGCCATTCTTTGTTCTTTCCGGGAGAAGAACTCTGCACCTTCATTCACTGCAGCTCGTGAAACAACTCGCGTCTCATATTTTTCCTTCCTTCCTACGAGTTGGACACTGTGGAATAAACCCGCTGACGCTGAATACCTAAGAGCTGAACGTCAAGACCGCAGCTGCTGTAGAGCTAAGCGCTAAAACATTTATTGCACGGATTCCCTCAGTAGGGAAACTCTTTTTCCTTCTTCCCTTTTTTTTCCCCACTCCAATGCATCTGGGTTGTGAGTTCCTGACCTAAAAAGGTCATGTGGTTCTTTATAGGACTTTTTGAGATGTCTCGCTATCAAACATCGAACTTTCAGACAAACCCTAGATTCAGAAACCACTTGGAATTTAGAAGGAGTCTCCAGTGTCAGCAATTTGTAACAGGAAAGAAGGACATCTTCCAGACAGAGGAGTTTATATGACAAGATTTGTATTGTATGTTTTATTTATAAAAAAAAAAGAGAGAGAGGCTGATGAAAGAACGACTTTTTATAGCTGCTATAATGTAAGTGAGAACAGGAACTAACCTGTTTCAAGGGCATTAAATGCAACTATAAACGGACAAAATCATATGTCATACTTTAGGCAAAAACATTTTAATTGCTGTCAAATTCTTGTGGAACAAGATGAATAAAATACTTACAACTTCAGTGTGGTAACAGTAACTCCACTTCAGACATCACACCGCCTGTCACTGATTATTTTCCTCTAAGAGCATGACACACAGTGATTTATTCCTAACTTAACCAGCACAGATTATCACATTCCCACGTATAGTTTAATCATATGTACCAATTATTCATTTCATAATTATTTCCCTCAATACCACAGAACAGAGATCAGGGATCTCTGACATTTCTTCCATGACTGCATCGACCAACCTGAAAGCTTGGATTCAGACTTATGTGGCTTTTGTTTTATATGAAGAAAAAAAAAAACCCAAGATGAAACATTCGAAAGCCGAGTCAGCGTTTTCCACTGAGCAGATTGAGGGGAAAGACTTGGGCAGATTAGCAGCTGGATTCGTCTCCAGCGTATTTACACGTTTTGCTTTGAAGAAAGACGAGACTATGGATTCTGTAATCCTGAAAAGCTTTAGACTAATCCCGGGAACCTTTCCAAGATAAACTTGTACGTTTTGGTGTTTCATCTCAGTGCACACAGTCTTGCATTAGAGGAATTTCTTCCTTTTTTTACATTGTTTCTCTCTTTTGAATTCCAAGTGCAGCAGCTGTGATGCAGATGTTTACAATAACTGAGTGATGAATTTTAATGTAATGATGTCATATATGTGCACGTTCATCTGAAATATCGCCAACATCCATTTATTTAAAGATACTGTATGTATTCGTATAAATTGGTCCTTTATCAAAAATTAATTCAAGCCAAACCGGCTTACATACAGAGGGTTTAAAATTCCTCACTTTCCCCCCTCCGTTTTTCTCTCTGTTGCTCTTTCAGTCCTTCTTATTGTTGTTCTTGTATTATTTCCCTTTTCTTCTTCTTCACCATCCTCTTTCTTTATTCTTCCCAATGTTTCTTTCTGTCCTTTTAAATTTAATATTCCTCTTTATTTCATCAAGTCAGTTTCCCTTTCCCTCCTTTCATTCTTTCTTGAATCTTTCACGTTCTTCTATTCCTTCTTTTTTCCTTCCCTCCTTATGAACCAGAATTCAATTTGAGCTTAAAAAGTTGTTAAAAAGAGTTACGTTTCTCGAGAGCTTAACACTAGCACTTTATCCGTCTTGGGATTCGACCTCACAACCTTCTCATGACTTGAACAGGACCTTAAACGCTGAACACAACATCACAGATTCGTTCATGCACTTTAAAGCTCCACAATAGCACTCTTGTTTCTGCACTGCCTTTTCTAGATGATTGTCCATTGCTAAGCTTAACTATGAGTAAGCTTGAGATGCTCTTTTACTTCTGTGAGAGTTATAATATCAGGAATTTCCTTCTGAAATTTGGCGATGTAAGGAAGAAACCAACACTGGTTTGTTTGTTTTAACTCTGTAGGGTGTTGTCCAAATGTCAGTTATCACAATCCGAGCTGTTTTACGTTGCTATTTCAGTTAATGGCCAATTCGAGCCGTAGCTAGGGTCTGTCCGAGTGGTCCTGGCTTAGTTTTATATCTCATGGCACAATAAAAAGGTTCAAAAAGCTGCTACATCCAGGTTATCATCTTCTGATATCAGGGTCCTCTGATCTCATACTAAATATTTTTCACTTTAGTAATAGCGATAAGGTGTTGCTGTAAGGTCGCTCCATTTTCTCATTATTTTCTTTCTACCAGTGGTGAGTTTAAGATTATTCTCAAGAATTAATGACCGTTGGATTAAATGAAAAAATCCAGCCTGATCTCAATCTGGAGCTTCAGGCCAATATCAATTGGTATAACCTTAATGTGTAGTTCAGATCACTAATAAAAGATTCTTTTTGAAAAGATTTTGATTTATTAAAAGTAATTATTCATTTTGCAACTGATTCCAAACAAATAGATATGGATGAGTGGTTAGAGGGAGTGGAAAGAAGAGAAAGAAGAGAGACATGAGGGGAAAATTCATTTTAAGGTGTATGCAACCTTTTTCACTCAACTGTAAACACCCTCTTTGTATCTCATGTAGTTGTTTGGACATTTTGGAACAAGTCATTTTAGTACATAAAAGTTCCTTATATTAAAAAAAAAAGTTTGCTTTTTGGTTGGTTTGTTTATCATTTCTTCCCTCCACCCCTTTGTTTGCATTTCGTTCCCTACATTTCCCCGGCTCCTCCCCTCAAGCCCTACTACGTCTCTTGGTGAATCCACAGAAGGAGGAGCTGCATAAATTTAGACCATGTGCAGAACAAGTCCGTACCAAACCTCCCACTGTATGTTCTTCCCCTTAAAATGTAGATGACTTAAAAAAAAAAAACACTCCACTACTCCGTCCAGCTCGGGG
>JAOUWY010000043.1:16376512-16386576 GCA_025728095.1 Prietella phreatophila | reverse complement strand
CAGTGTCAGGGTCTTGGCAATCTTCTTATAGCCTAGGCCATCTTTATGTAGAGCAACAATTCTTTTTTTCAGATCCACAGAAAGTTCTTTGCCATGAGGTGCCATGATGAACTTCCAGTGACCAATATGATGGAGTGTGAGAGCGATGACACCAAATTTAGCACACCTGCTCCCCATTCATACCTGAGACCTTGTAACACTAACAGGTCACATGACACCGGGGAGGAAAAATGGCTAATTGGACCCCATTTGGACATTTTCACTTAGGGGTGTACTCACTTTTGTTGCCAGTGGTTTAGACATTAATGGCTGTGTGTCGAGTTATTTTGTGGGGACAGAAAACTTACACTGTTACACAAGCTGTACACTCACTACTCTACATTGTAGCAAAGTGTCATTTCTTCAGTGTGGTCATATGAAAAGATATAATCAAATATTTACAAAAATGTGAGGGGTGTACTCACTTTTGTGAGATACTGTTGTTTCAGAAATGAAAACTAAATCTAAGATAAAAACAAAGACAACCTGAATAAACACAAAATATAGTTTTTAAATTATATTATTTAATGAAGCAAAAATGTTATCCAATACCAACAGGGCCTGTGTGAAAATTTATTTAACCTTGTAGGTACTAATTCCCCCAATCTATGAAAATGCATTCATAAAGGGGTTCAGCTGGACTAGATTACTGCAAACCCTGTTCAATCAAATCAACACTTAAATAGAACTTTTCAACAGCATGAAGTTGGTTAAAAGTTCTTACCCAGTAACACATTATGCCAAAGTTGAAAGAAATTCCAGAAATGATGAGGAAGGAGGTGATTGAAATACATCAGCCTGGGAAGGGTTACAAAGCTATTTCAAAGGCTCAGGGATGCCAAAGAACCATAGTGAATGTCATTATCTCCAAATAGAAAAACTCAGCACAGTAGGGAACCTTCCAAAATTCCTTCAAGAGCTCAGCAGCTGCTCATCCAGGAATTCAAAAAAGAGCCAAGGACAGCATCGAAGGACCTACAGGCCTCTGTTGCATAAATAAAGGTCACTGTTCATGACTCCACTATCAGAAAGACACTGGGCAAAAATGGCATCCATGGAAGAGTGGTGAGGTGAAAACCACTCCTAACCCAGAAGAACATTAAGGCTTGTCTGAATTTTGCCAAAGCACACCTTGATGATCCTCAACCATTTTTGGAAAATGTTCTGTGGACTGATGAGTAGAAAGCGGAACAGTTTGGAAGACACCGGTCCCGTTAAATCTGGCGTAAACCAAACACAGAATTCCACAAAAAGATCATCATGTCTACAGTCAAGCATGGTGGTGGAAGTGTGATGATGTGGGGGTGCTTTGCTGCTATTGGGCCTGGGCAACTTGCAATAATTGAGGGAGACATGAATTCTGCTTTATACCAGAATATCCTAAAGGAGAATGTCCGGTCTTCAGTCCGTATATTGAAACTCAAGCGCAACTGGATTACGCAGCAAGACAATGAGCCAAAGTATAGGAGGAAGTCCTAGTCCCAGAAGTAAGTGAAAGACAGATCTTCATTTATCGGAAACATTTGGTAAATACTGGGGCACATACTTTTTGACCCAGCACTGTAAATGAACGACAAATTAATTGAGATTTTCTCTCAATCAAATTACCTATGATGCTGTAAAGCGACAAATGCAAAACACTCGACTCGAACAATTCCTCAGACCAATCATGTGATGCATGTGCTCTTATGTTTCTTCATTTCCCTGCTCATAACTTTAGTTCCTACTTGCAATTAGTTTCTGTTTACATCCACCAACATCGAGGAAAAACATATAATTGTTGTCTGATAAGATAACATAAATTTTATTCCTGTCATGTTAAGCTGTACACAGTCGTTACGAAGAAAAATAAAGGAAGGAAGTAGCAGAGATAGACATTTTTATCAGGGTGTATAAACTTTCTCGTCCATCACTGGTAAGCTACACACACTGATTTTTCCCACATATTCTCCCACAAAGTCGTTTTAACTGGGCTTTCTTGGCATTGTTTAAAAAAAACGGAAGAAAGAACGAAAATGAATGAAAAAATGAATCACTCCTTGTGAATCACACAGTGTGAATCAACCATCCTGATTAATCAACAAGAACCGGAGAACCAAGACAAGGTTCCTCCTCCAGTTCTGATTTATAACATCTCTGTTTTCAGTTATACTGTAAAACACACACATACACACACACACACACACACACACACACACACACACACACACACACACACACACACATAGATGCTGAGTAAAGCCTGAGACAAGGCGGAGGAGTCAAAAGGAAAGGGTGACTCACCAGGCGGGGGATTCCTTCTGAGCGGTTTGAGGTTATGATAAAGCCGAGACGATGAGTAATCACCTTGCGGATCATCAGTGCAGCATCTTCCATCTCTGATATTTAACTTGGCTGTGATTAGTAACAACTTGTCCTGGAGGATCGAACATGAAGCTGCTCTCAACGTCAGAAAAACCCCCAAAAACATATGCAGCTGAATTAGTTTTCTCTTTCAACACATGAATTCAATTCAGAATGTGAGATGTTAAAGAAGTGTGCTGTTGGATAAGTTTTTATTATGATGTATATATTTTTTTTATATAAATATTAAACAAAAATCAAAATTCTTCACATTACTTGCACTCTAAAAAGGTTTGGAATTGGAAAAAATTATCTGACCAAAAAAAGTTCACATGATAATTATTAACAGGTATCTTGTGGATAAGTACCATTTTCCCACAAACTCAAGAACAATATAGCAATAATAAAAACAATATCGAATATTTTCCTACATAGTCCCCTCTGAAACTATAGTGCTATACACCAAAGACATTTGGGTTTGAGATGAAAAGATGGACTTGAGACAAGAGTTTAGGATTTCAGATTTTATTTCCTGGTATTTACATCTAGATGTGTTAAATGACATAAAACATAGGACCTTTCGTATAGACCACTCAATTTATAGCTGATCAAAAGTATAGGAACAGATAGTCAGACATAAAGTAAATAACACTTAATATTTGGTTGCATTTCCCATACTTGTAATAACTGCATCAAGCCACGAATCACAACCTCAGTGACATCACCAAACTGTTGGTTTCTTATTTTGTGATGCTTTTCCAGGCTTTTACAGCAGCTTCTTTCCGTTGTTTGTGTCTGGGGGTTTGTCCCTTCAGTCTCCTCTTCAGGAGATGAAATACTGCTCAACTGGGTCAAAGTTGGGTGATTGACTTGGCCAGTCTAAAACCTTCCACATTTCCCCCCTGATTAAGTCCTTTGTTGAGTTGGCAGTGTAGTTTGGATTGTTATCTTGCTGCATGATGAAGTTCCTCCTGATTAGATTGGATGCATTTCTCTTTAGATTGTCAGACAGATTGTTCCTGTAAACATCTGCATTCATTCTTCTGCTACCATCATGAGTTCAATCATCAATAAAGATTAGTGAGCCTGTTCCAGAAGCACCCATGCAACCCAAAGCCATGACACTACCTCCACCATGTTTCACAGATGAGCTTCTCTGTTTTGTATCATGAGCAGATCCTTTCTTTCTCCACACTTTGGCCTTTCCATCACTTTGGTAGAGGTTAATTTTGGTTACAGATTTTTTTTGTGGCTCGTCTCTTTATTTCTTTGCTAATTACAATATAGCTTTTTTACAGTCTAGCTTTTTTCTGAATCTTACTGCTGATGAGTGGTTTGCGTCTTGTGGTATGGCATCTATATTTCTGCTCTCGAAGTCTTCTTTGACTGGTGGATTGTGGTTCCTTCACCCCGGCCCTGTGGAGGTTGTCGGTAATGTCAAGTGTTGTTTTTGGGTTATTCTTCACAGCTCTCACAATGTTTCTATCATCAGCTGCTGTTGTTTTCCTTGGCCGACCTCTTCCATGTCTGGTTGTTAATACACCAGTGGTTTCTTTATTTTTCAGGACATTCCAAATTGTTGTATTGGCTGTGCCAAATGTTTATGCAATGGCTCTGATAGATTTTCCCTTTTTTCTCTGATTCGAAATGGTTTTCAATTCTCCAATAGACAGCTCTCTGATCTTCCTGTTGGTTTATCCTTTTTAATAACAAATGCGGTCACATATGAAACCTAAGACTCACACCTAGAGTAGACATTCAGAGCTATTCATTTTTTAAACAATCAAACAGGACACATTGGAGAATAAAGAAACACTTGTCAGTCACATGTTCCAATATTTTCAGAAGGGACTGTATGTATTATGAAATATTATTATTATATATTACATTTTTCTTATACTTATTAAATTAACAATAATACAGTAAGTATTGTATTGTAATACATGACAATACAATACTTACTGTGTTTATGTTAATTTTGTGGCAATCCGCCATTTTGTCATGGGATGTGCAAACTTTTGCACTCAAATCTTTTGATGTGCAACTATTGAGAATAATTTTGAATTTTAGATTCAATTTTAGCCTGTGAAGGGGGAAAAAGGGTGTAACAATAATTCACATTTTTCTTCGACCTTCTTTAGATGCAACTTGCATGCTAATCCACTTTATTAACCTCTACCAAGGGTAAAGAGCACACACACACACACACACACGTTTACATTAACATATGCTGATACTGTAATGCTTTAATATACACACAAACACACACATACACACACACACAGCTCATTGCTGAAGAGAAAAGGACGTGACAAGTGCTTTGTGCTTATCTGTGCTAGCTGTGAGTTTGCTAGCATCTGGTGCTTGAACAGATCTCATCAAACTGCATTTGGCTCTCTGGGAGGTCAATCACAGCATCGGGACGCGTATTGATCAGTCCGGCTCCAGCGGGAGAGTTATAACACACACACACACACACACACACACACACACACACACACACACACACACACACACACACACAGAGGTTATTTTGATCAGCTAGTCGTATAACAGAGCTAATCAATCTGTCCTCACACCCTAATTTATGGCTCCGGTGTTCCACTGGCACGACGCCCAGAACGGTTCTGCGTGTGTGGGTTCTCTGCACTGTGACGGGAACGTTATTTACACACACTCACTAAGGAAGAGAAGAAGGAAGGAAGGAAGAGGGAAAGAAACAAAGAATAACTGTAATAGAAAGAAAAAGACAAAAAGAAACAAATTTTTCAAATGTGAAGAAAAAAATAAATAAATGAAAAGGAACAAAAACACAGAAGTTAGAAAAAATTAAAGAAAGAATCAAAAAGAATAAGATAAAGAATAAGACAAGTAAACAAATGCATAGAAATTAAGATGAATAGAAAGGTGGAAAGAAGGAAAAAATAACCAAGTAAAAAGAAAAGAGAAAGAAAATACATCAGCCTTTCCTTGTTTTACCACAGCAAATTTACAACTTTCTCCATTTTAATTTTTATCCATTTATAGTTACCTTTAATGTATAATAATATCAGTTAGTTTCTGTTCTGTGTGTGTGTGTGTGTGTGTGTGTGTGTGTGTGTGTCAGCTTTCAGATGCTCCTCTTCATCGTCTCTCCATTGACCCTACAGAGGGTGTAATGTTGCTTGTTAAGGTTGAATGGAGTGTGTGTTCATACACTTGTCTTTACTGCCCCAGTGCATGATGGGAATAGAGGAGTGGAGCAGGGGTCAGAGCGAGCTCGTAATCTTTTACAATCAGAATAAGTTTCTTCTTCTTCCTGCTCTCCATTTTCTTTTACATTTCTTAGTTTACTTCTATTCTAGATTACATTTCTGTTCTGTTTTTTTTTTTTATGAATCTTTCCTTATTTTTATTTTCCCTTTTCTTTCCTTTTTCACCTCCTTTCATTTCTTTCTTACAATTGTTTCTTTGTTTCTTTCTTTCTTAATTTATCCAAATTTTTGTGTTTATTTCATTTTCCTTTTCACTTCTTTTCCATATTACATTTCTGTTCTGTTTCTTTCATAATCTTTTCTATATTTTAAACTATATTTTAAATATTTATCATTTCCCTTTTCTTTCTTTCTTTCTTTCTTTCTTTCTTTTTCTTTGTTTGTTTGCTTGTTTCTTTCTTTCTTTCTTCATTTGTTTATGCTATTTTTTGGCTTTATATCTATCTACAAATTATTATATATTTCTATCCTTTTCTTTTCCTCTGTGTAACATTCTGTCTCTCCTTTCTCATGTCACACTCTGCCTGTTTCTCTGAAGTTGTGTTGTGAGTGTGTATGGAAATGATGTCACTGTAGCAGGATGACACGGTGGCTTAGTGCTTAGCATGTTTGCCTTTGGGGTTGGGGGTTCGATACTCACCTCTGTGTGTGCAGTGCTTGCATCGTCTCCTCGTGCTTCGGGAGTTTCCTCCGGGTACTCCAGTTTCCCCCCACAGTCCAAAGACATGCGCTGTATGCTCATTGACATTTCCAAATTATCTATAGTGTGTGAATGTGTGTGTGATTGTGCCCTGTCCAGGGTGTCCCTCGCCTCTTGCCCCATGTCCCCTGGGACCGGCTCAAGACTCCCTGCGATCCTATGTAGGATAAGTGGAACAGAAAACGGATGGATGGATGGACAACTGGAGGTGTGTGCAGTGAACTTCAGTATGCAGTTTAGCTGACACATGCAGCTCTGACACCTGCAAATCATCTGATCACTTCAGGACCATGTCAGAGGAGTAGAAATGATAGACATCACTATCACTAGCAATAAACATCTAGTGAGCAGCAGAACATCTCCTGGTTCTTGACACTGAATGTGGCCATGAACTGTCTACTGTACCGTCAACATGTCATTCAGCTGACGTTGTAAATGTATTCTTGCATGACGAGTAAAGGACATGTTTTTTGGCTAGTTGAGTGTACAATATACATCAGGAGGTATGTGGGCGGAGCCTCTGCACATGAAAAAACTCTCCATTGCAGAAATGGGAAGCAGCTACACATGACTTTGAGTAGAGTTGAAAGAAAATGCTCCCAGCTCCAGTTCTGGAGGTAACACACCTGACAGAAGTCATCAGGTAATTATTGTGACTCTCCTAAAGTAATGGAATAACTGAAAAAACACCCAAAACAGCTCTTGTTGTTTACTCTACAGGTCAAATGTTTGGCGGATTTTGCCAACAGACCTCTGATCAGTGGTGTATACTTTACACTACACAAAGAAAAAATACACTATATACTCACTTATATGCACATTTATTAAATAGGTTAAAATTATAAACTCAGAGTAGGTGTTTGTCTTAGAGGGGGAACATGGAGGGGAATCATCTACTCATCCATCAATTAATTTATCCAACTGTTTATCCAATCATCTATTTAATTTCATCATTCACCCACCCATCCATTCCAGACTATCCTTTCTTGGGAAATGTCCATATCCATTCATTCATCCATTCTTGTGAAGAATCTGTTCATTCATTTTTAAGAAACATCAATCCATCTGTTCTTGAGAACCCTTGTTATCCATCCATCCATCCAATGCTCCATCGATTTACCCATCAATCCATTCTTGAGATGCATCCATCCATTTACTTTGTAAAGAAACATCGTTCAGTCAATCTACTCATCCGTCCATCCACCCATCATCTAATGCCTCCATCCATTTATCCCTCCATCCATTCTTGAGAAACTACCATCAATCCATGTCTCTGTAGTCTCTGAATATTCATCCATCCAGCATTTCATTTTTCCATGAATCCATCTGCAATCCATCCATCCAACCTCCCCTCTATTCATTGATCCATTTAATGCCATCATCCATTTAACCACATGCATTCATGAGAAAAGTCCATCCATCCATTTAGCCAGCCAGCCAGCCATCTAATCTTTATAACTATCCATCCTTCTATTCATCGAACTAGCCAGTCATCCATCCCAACCTATCCAATCTTGAGACATACTGTAGTTATTCAGCCTAGAATCAATTTCTCAATGATTTATCCATGCATCCATTCACCCATCTGCATTCATCCATCAGGCCCGCCATTCTAGTTCTGAGTAAATTCTTGTGCTTGCTATTGTCCAGCCTCCATCCTTATTCTTTCATGCTAATGCTAATGGAGCTAACAATGACCACTAATATGGATATTAGCATGACACCAGTGTGATGATCCACATGAGCTCATTTCATCACAGCCAGGATGAAACACATTCATTCATGACATATTTCTCAGAGCTTCAGGTGGCTTGCTTAGCCAGGCAATTTGCTCTTATCTGTTGGAGTCGTGTGCTGTGACAGAAGCTTTTAGCTCAGATGTCAGGCTGCAGACTTTTCAGCTCAGAACGTCTGCCCTCAGAATACATGAAAAAAGATAAAACACACCAGGAGCCTTTCAAAGTCGTTATTATTCTTCACCACAACATGGTTTTTAGTGCGAATCCCATGAATCCCTGACTCTTCAAGGCACCACCTCCTCTATTCTAAAATTTTGCCTCTACTAACTTTATTTGGACAACAATTTGCAAAAAAATAGTTTCTGTTTGATGATGACAAAAAACTGAAATGACTTGAAGCTGAGCTGAGGATACCTAGGCAACATGAGACATTTTGCATACAGATGCATTTTCCTTCTTAATTATTGACCTTAATATCACTAACTGTGCTTTGGATTCACGAAATAAGTCTCTAAGTATCCTAATTTTATTATACTGTACACATAGTTCCTTAAAGTTGATTGTTGATGTGGAAATCCATCCATCCATCCAAATATCCATCTATCTCTTCCAATTTATTATTGAGAAATCTACTTATTAATCTATCCAACCAAATTACATGCAGCCATCCATACATCTATTCTTGAGAAGTATCTGTCCATCCATCCATCCACTCAAAAATGTCTATCCATTTATTTATCTTCCCAACCATCATCCATGTAGCCATGCATCCATTCATTCTTGAGAAATGTCTATCTATCTAATCATCTGTCCACTTAAGTTTCATCAATGTATCATCTCTACAAACATTGTAGTCCTTTCCATTCATCTATCCATCCAGCCATCATCCATGTAGCCATCCATCCATTCTTGAGAAGCATCCATCCATCCATCCATCCACCCAACCCTTCAATCTGAACCCATTAATTCTTGAGAAATGTCTATCTAAACATCCTTCCATCCAGCCACTGAAAAATGTCTATCCAACCCTTGTAGTCCTGGTTGAATCTGATCCTGCATCCATCCTTATTCTTTCTTGCTAATGCTGACAGTGCAGTCATATGGATTTTTGTGTGGATTATCCATATTTTTGCCTTCATGTGTAAATAGACACGTAAATAACCTCCATGCACTTAAACTCCTGTGCCTGAATTTCACTTCACACATTATTTATACACTCCTCTTTTTACTGAACAGTGCTCATGTTTTTTAGGCCTTATCCTTTGCCACTGCCTCTCATCTGATAATGAACTGTGCCACATCTCTATTCCTCTCCTTTTAAAGTAATTATAAGTCTTCCACTTTTAAATTATGGCATCAATCTTGTTCTATCCCGCAGCCGTGTGAAAGATGACTAGATAAAAAAGAAGAAGGAAAATTAAAGTGTATTTTGTGTAATCTATAATCTGCCGATGTGGCAAGGCTTCGTTTCTGCAGGAATGTGGGTAGATTTTTTTGAATTATGTTCCACGCTCTGCTACTCACACTGCGGTTTAGCTCAAGTGCACTCTCTCGTGAATGAGAAGGGAAAAGTGCGTAAACTTGTGATGGACAATAGCTGATGTGGCACTGCGATCTCTTTATCCCGTTCTGCTGTGTGGGGAGAGAAATGTTTACTGGTGTCTCTGACTCATGCACTGAATAAATGTGGAGTTTATTCATTCAACATGCTTTCAGCTGCAGGGTAGCAGTGTATTATGAACCACTTTATAAAAAAATATCTGTCTATCTGTAGGTCCATTCATCCCTCCCTGCATTCATTCATTCCTTTTCCCACTCATTTCATCCAAACATCCATCTACTATAGCTTACATGGATGAATGGATGGATGTTTCTGAAGAATGGACTGATGGATGGATTGATGTGTCCAAAGAATATAGGAATGGATGGATCACTGGAAGGTGTAACAGATAAATGAATAAGATGAATCAATAGCAAACAAATATAGAA
>JAOUWY010000043.1:16353437-16364256 GCA_025728095.1 Prietella phreatophila | reverse complement strand
GTGTGTGTGTGTGTGTGTGTGTGTTATCAATAGGTGCCCACAGGGGTGTGTGTGTGTGTGTGTGTGTGTGTGTGTGTGTGTGTGTGTGCATTTCATGTCAGAAGCATCAGGGCTTCTCAATGCAATAAAGACAGAAAGTACATGGCAGTGAAATATGGCATGTATCTTCAGACAGCGAGATCAAATTTAGATTAACAAACAAACAAATAAACAAATCAGAATCAGGCAACAATTGTCAAATCTAATTTATTTATTTTCAATTTAATGTCCACATTACATTATGCAAATTACAGGTGTCTAATCTGATTTGTTCAGGACTGCCGTCGCGTCTAATCTCATTTTCTCATTTGTTGCTGTAGTAACAATACATGCGCTAGATATCTAGCTAGCAACACTGCCATTTATTACGTTTATATACTCGCTCAGAGAACAACAAGAACCCGAATAATCTTTTTTAAAAACATTTTACATAATGTTTTATATAACTGTTATAAATGTTACTACAACATCGTTATGACGTTTTTCAGTGTAGAAGTTTCTGTATTCTTATTGGTCCTATGGTTTCAGTTTCAGTTTCTATAACAATGCAGCTACAAATCACAGGTTTATATTAATGTGCTCGTTCTAATACGTTATTGTTTCTATATTAACAGCTCAGTCATTGATATGGTGACATTTTCTGTAAAACAATGATTATCTAACTTCAGTACGTTTACATGTACAACAATAATCTGATATTAAGACAATACTCTGATTAAGAAACTACCATGTAAACAGTGATTATTGATGATTGTCACACTTCGCAAGGATGGGGCACGGAAGCAGAAGCAGGCGGCAGATGTAAGCGTAGACTTAAGGGATATTCAAGATGCGTAAACGTGAAAGAGGCAGTGGTCAGGCAATCGGACAAACAGAGCATAGAGGGCAAGGCAAAAGCGTGATCAAAGACGTAAACAAGGGTCAAGGCAACCAGGGAAACAAAAGGCTAGAGTAAGACTTGGAAACGCAGAGAACGAGTCTTCTGGACATATACTTCGCAATGATCTCTTGGTGAATGACTCTCTAAATACTAGTAGAGAGAGTGTGTGATTGGTGACAGGTGAGGATGGTTAGAACTCCGGGGATGGTGAGCGCATGCGTGGATGAGAAGCGAGTGTTGCATCTTGGGAGTTGGCGTTCTGATCTGGCTGAGCTGTGACAATGATCTTAATCCGACTAAAGTCATACTTGAAGTAAACACGAATCGAATTAAGACGTGTGGAGTAATTGCATTAGATGCATTATAGAAATGTAAAGACCTTAATAACACTATTAACCTCGTGTGGGAGATGTCACAGCATTTTGCGACAGGACACGTACACACACGGCGGTGTTCAACTGTTTGAAGGCATACAAAAGAGCACGGTTGCGTCCGAAACCGCATACTTACCTGCTATATAGTAGCTCAGATACATGTATTTCACCTACTATATAGTAAGTAAGTACGTGGTTTGGGACACAGCCCATGGCTTCAAGCAGTCGTCTATTTGCACGTATAGCATGACAAATAATTAAATGCACTTGAAGCTTTGAAACTGTATATCGATAGGTGAAATTCTGGAGGGAACCTCGAACGGCGTGGCGTGGGGACATAATGTTATAACGTGTGCCATTAATTGATCTATGTTCTATAACATGTAAAACCTAAACATGAAAGGAGTATTTTAAAATCAACTCATGTAAACACCTTAATCACAATATTGTCTTATTCAGAATAAGGTCAATAATCAGATTACTGCTGTTCATGTAAACGTTGTCATTTATGGAACGAGTCTTCAGTGTCAGCTCTTCGTAACAGTTAGAGGTAAAGCTGTAACTTAACTAACTTTAACTAAGTTTTCCAACAACTTGCGGTTTCTCTATAACTAAATCTTACACTATGTTAAATGTGTAATAATAAAATAAAATGTCTTTCATGATTGGACGTTAGCTTTTGGGTAAAACAAGATTCATGTTGAAATGTCTACATTGGTAGCTAACTAGGAAACTTTTACCCATTTTGTAGTATTCAGCACACAATCCCTTGTGTCGTTACCATGACAACCAGTGTGGATATGGGAGCAAATGCGACAAGAGTCCAAGCAAATGAATCCATTTTGTTCATGTAAAATTGGGGGGGTGGAAAGAAAGAAATAAAGACTAATAACAAACAAATAAATGAAGAATTTAAAAAGAAATACATTTAAATAGATAAAATAAAACAAACAAACAAATAAATAAATAAATAAATCGCAATGCAGCAGGCATTTGGTGAGAAAAAAAATTCTGATTTAAGAAATAAATCTGCAGTGCAAATGGTAAACCAGAGAAACAGCTACAGCTCTTATCAGGAGTCCAGTGGTGTGTGTGTGTGCTGCGGTTCAGGCTGCCTCTGTGTTAATGAACGTGCTCTCTGCAGTGCGCCTCCATGCCTTCAGCTCTGTCGGGGAAGATGTGCGTTAGAGAAAGAGATCACGTAGGCAGCAACAGCAGCAGCAGCAGCAGCAAGAGGTTGAGCGTGACGTGTTGAGATGGTTACACGCTCTCGTCAGAGGAACCTGAGTGCTATTGCACCAGTCAAACACAGAATCATACACTTCGTCGAGGTTTACTACAGAAAAAAATATCTCGGCTTCCACAATGCAACGTACAGTCGAGTGTAAAAGTTACTGTGCCCTTCTGAAGAAAAAAAATATATATTAATATGAAATCAACAAGAGTATGAATGTGTGTTTGAGTGTGTATGTGATTGTGCCCTGTGATGGACTGGCACCCTGTCCAGGGTGTACGATGCTTCCTGGGATTGGGTCCAGGTTCCCCGTGACCCTGAAGAAGGAATAAGCGGTAGAAGATGGATGGATGGATGGAAATCAACAAGATTTTTAATATTTCAGGCTTCACAGATCACGTTTCCTCTCATGAAAACAAAAATACATGGAATCGAATAGAAATCGGACTTAGACTTTTGGTTGTTTGTGTTCTTTTCAGTTGATTAGTTTAGACTTTGTTGCCTTAAACATACTCACACTCATGGGGGGGATGCAAACTTTTCCACTTTACTTTACGTTTTAAGTCCATGACAATGTGTGTCTGTTCTTGATCTATGCTACGTATCTTTGTACAAAGCAAATTCCAGAACATATAGCTTTCTAGAAAATTTCTCATTGAAGAAGAATTTTACTGCCCCCCCCAATTATTTCCGATTCCCGCCTACTCAGCTACCAACTGCAAACACACTTGGAGCAAAGTGCTATCTACTCTCTTCCACGTACAGATACCCATGATTGGCTGGCATCCTTTTGATTGTCTGGAGAGACCATGGACAATTTAGGATTGTTGGACTGTATCATTGTCTGGATCTGACTCAAATGATTTTCTGCTGAGCAGCAGAATTTTGTTGCTTAACAAAGGAGTTAGTGATAACAGCAAACAGGAAGTGAGTCTCTTTTTCTCCACAATGATATGTCACGAAGCTTTGAAGCTTTTTAGAAACCTTGAAGATCAAAAGTGCTGTGCCATTCCACTGGAGTGGTAATATAACTAAAGAACAATCTAGTTAGCTAATCAAACTGTATCCCTCATAAAATGCAAAGGTCCTTCATGAAACACCCCATCAATCAATCCATCACAAGGTGCTTGGACCCTTTAATTGCTTCTTGCAACTGTATTAGTAATCAGTTCTTGACTACTTTGGGATAATAAATGCATTCGGACCTGCCAGCCAATCAGAAACAGGCCTTTTCTGTGGGTGTGGTATAATTAGAATGGAACACTTATTAGAGATATTACTGAAAGTACGTGTTTGTGCAACTGGATCTCAGAGACGCAGTTATAAGATGTTATTGAGTTTCATTCATTGGGTTTCATTTATTACACAAGGGTGTATGGGAGCTTAGTGGTTAGTACGTTCGCCTCATACCTCCAGGGTCCAGGGTTCGATTCCCATGCTGATGCCCGGGGCCATGTGTGTGCAGAGTTTGCATGTTCTCCCCATGCTGCGGGGGTTTCCTCCTGGTACTCCGGTTTCCTCCCCCAGTCCAAAGACATGCATGGTAGGCTGATTGGCGTGTCTAAAGTGTCCGTATGTGAGTGTGTATGTGATTGTGCCCTGCGATGGACTGGCACCCTGTCCAGGGTGTACCCCACCTTGTGCCCAAGGGTCCAGGTTCCCTGCAACCCTGAAGAAGGAGTAAGCGGTAGAAGATTGATGAATGGATGTTTACACAAGAAATGTGGTGTTTATGAAAATCGAAAAGAAAAGTCAAAAACAAACCTTCGTATCCTTACGTTTTGCTCCGGACTTTGTGTATATTTACGTATAAGGACAATGTGTCCGGCTTCAAATCATATAATTGTTTGGATTTCTACACGCTGTCGAGTTAAAATTTCACCCGTAAATTAAGCTAAATAAGACTAGCTGTGCAATATGTGGAAGAGATAGGGTGTCTGTGGTAACTGACACACTGCAGTAGCTGAGGTGCATAACTGGAATACTTGTTTAATCTTCGTTTTGCCAATTAACAGCTGTTTTGTGGGCGTGGCTAAATGTAAATGTGTCATGTAATTTATAGTTGATGTATTTATCAACGTACGCACGTGAGTATGAAGTAAATTAGCGAAATTTTGTAAACAGGGCTGGAATATTTTGTTTGGTTTGGTCAGTGCAGCATTTCTTACAACAGAATCGGTCCTTCTTGTTGGTATTTGTCAAGAGACCAGGGTTCAGATCTGCGTGTTTTGTTAAACGAATCGCTCATCTTACAGACAGAGACAGAAGGAAATGTTTGTGTGAAATTGCTTTGATGATATTCGAGCCTGTGCTGTGATATTTGAGATTTGATTTCGGATCTGGCTTTGAGTCAAGCTGCAGCGGTTCGGGATGTGCTTGGCATTCGTGAAAAAATCGAATATTTTTGAGCATGGGTGTTGTTTGTAGGATAAAAATGGATTATTAATGATAGTGTATTCCCGCCCAGAGCAGCTCGTGCATTATTTTTTTGGCACAGGGTCTGGATTGTTTGGCATTGCCATTGCTGTTGTCGTTGCTACAGCTTTCTTTGTATCATCTCTCTTGTTGCTCAATTCTTTATTTAAAGCTGGGTATTTATTTGGTTCTATTTATGGCTTTATGTGAAGATGTCTTGCTTCATGCATTGATTATTTTTAACAATGTTTCATGTCTTGTGACAGTTTAATAATTACAGATTATGCTACTACGCTTCATGCTTGTTTTATCCTGATTTTAGCTGAGCAGCTCCAGATTGGGCCAATGGTGATATCTCGACCGGATGAGCTTGCTTCGGTACACCCACTTTCAGATTAATTAACATGACATTTTTGGTAGATTTGGATTTCCTCTACTGGAATGTTTATTGGAATGCAGAAACACTATAGGAACTTTAGTAATACTTTATTACAAGTATTGTAATATATATTTTTTATTTGGCACAGCTATGTTAGGAACCTTTTTAGGAACTCATCAGAAACTTTTCCAGATACCTTTAGGCACATTTCCACCTCAAGAATCTTTTCAGGAACCCCAAAGTCTTTTCAGGAACTTTTCTCAGACCCAGGAATGATTGAGGAATTATTCTGGCCTGTTCCCACAGCATAAACCTTCTCAACAACCTTTTTTTCCAGTTATTTAGACAACGTAATGTATGTTTCAACTACAGAAAACTTCGCAGGGTCCCAGACACTTTATCAGGAACTTTTCAAGACCTCAAGGCCTGATTCCACAGCACAATTATTTAAGTATGTTTTTACAGTTACTGAGGACCTTTAGGTATGTTTCCACCACAGGTACCTTTGCAGGGTCACAGGCACTTTTTCAGGAACTTAAGAACTAATTTCAGAAATGTGAGGCCTGTTTTCAGTGCACAGACCTTTTCAGGAATCTTTTTAACACCTTGAGGCCTGTTTCCACAGATTGGAATGGATGGACTGTTGACCAGAGAAGTTTGCTTTGTTACACATATATTCAAAAGGATTAATGTGAAAATTTGGTTTTCAGTACGCAACGTACACGTGTGGACGGATTCCTGAGCGCTTGTAGTGATCCTGCACTCTATAAGATGCTAACATCCTCCCTGTCCTTGTCCTGATTTTTTAGCAAACCACAGGACTGTGGCAGAAAATAACTCAGATCGAGACCACCTCTCTCAGACACTCTCGGACCTGAGTGTGATTACTGCGTTCTCACCTGCCTGAAGAACTGCACCGAGGTGGAGAACACAACAGGGTTCTATTTAAACACACTAAATGCTGTATGTATATGTGAAAACACTTAGTGCAATATTAAAAAGAGACTGAATATCCTTCTCTCAGAGCTTCAAAATACATCTGGACATGCATAAGGAAAATGGAGGCATATCTCATTATCAGAAGGAGTAAACATAAACAGATATGACGGTCGGTTCAATCAGCCTTACACAGCAATGCAGAGGCATGGAAGAGAAGGACCCCAAGGGCCTGATAGAGGGCAAGGATGTTTACATGTTTGGATGGATTTGCATTTAGAAAATAGTATGCTTATGAACAGAACAAGACCCCTTGCATTTCCAAGACAAATTGGAGATATGGAAAGACAAGCGTGCCATAGTTAGAATAAAAATATCCATATATTCTTGTCCTTGAAGGCTCAGCAGTCTGATAGCGAAAAAACTTCCCAAAATACTCGCAGCCTGCCGGTCCACGGGGAGCTCTCAAGGAGATCTCTCTCGTTGTCAGTTTTCTCCTTTAGAGGACACGATTTCCTGAAACTTGCGCACTTTATCATTTGAATTTCAGAGTGTCCGTCTGTCATCTGCCAGGGAAGATCATGTACCTGCAGCAGGAGAGCTGGTAGAACAGCCTGGAAAGATTTTTAGAATATTTATGAGGGGAACAAAATTACAAATTGAAACATCGTCATTCTATTTTTTGTCCAGTTTGTCCAAAAGTTTGTCTTAAAAATTTTGTCTAAATACGCATTGTTCTCTTAAACATACCAAAAAATACCGCTTTTTTCCATCAATAAAAACAGCAGACGAGCCAATTGATGTGTAGAATGATTCATAGTTGCATGCAAACTTTAAAAATAAAAAATGTTTTTACAGCCCCATCCCCTTCCTTCTCTCACATTACGAATATCTTCTCTGAATTTTTCTGCTTGAAAGATGTACTCATGTGGCTTGTATCCTTGTTGTCAATGGTTTGAGCTCATTAATGTGAAATGATAAAGTTGATCAACGTTTGTGTTCAACTGACTTTAGCAAACATTAGATAAGTTCAGTTGTGCTAATAAATTTACATACCCTATGCAGAATCTGCAAATGGTTAATCACTGAAATAAGAGGGATCATAAAAATTGCATTTAGGTTTTTTATTTAGTCCTGCCCTGAATAAGCTATTTCACATAATAGATGTTTACATATAGTCCACCAGACACAATAATAACTGAATTTACACAAATGAACCAGTTCAAAAGTTTACATGCACTTGATTCTTAATACTGTGTGTTGTTACCTGGATGGTCAACGACTGTTTTTATGTTTTGTGAGAGTTGTTCATGAGTCCCTTGTTTGTCCTGAGCAGTTAAACTGCCCACTGTTCTTCAGAAATATCCTCCAGGTCCTGCACATTCTTTACTTTTCCAGCATCTTCTGCATATTTGACCCCTTTCCAGAAGTGGCTATATGATGTTCAAAGCCATCTTTTCACACTGAGGACAACTGAGGGACTCGTACAGAACTATTACAAAAGGTACAAACAGTCATTGATGCTCAAGAATGCACAAAGATGATCGGTGTAAATTGTTATTATTTTGTCTTCTGAGAAACATGTAAATGTCTTATGTAGCTTCTGAAGGCCAGTACTAAATAAAAAATATATGATCTTTAAACAAAATATCAATTTACACTGATCATCCTGTTCAAAAATTTACACCCCCTGGCTCTTAATGTATTGTGTTGCCTTCTTGAGCATCAGTGGATGTTGAAGAATAGCAGTTTCTTGTGTTTAAGTGCTCAGGACAAACAAGGGACTCATGAAGAACTATCACAAAACAGATACTGACTATGTTTACATGGACAGCAATAATCTAATTATTAATCTTAATCTGAATAAGACAATAATGTGATTAAGGTATTTACATTAATTACTTTTAGAATATTCCTTTCTTGTTTAGGTTTTACATGTTATTGAACATAGGTTGATTAACAGCACACATCACCGTGTCACGCAGTCCGACGTTCCCTCCAGAATTTCACGTATCAACATACAGTTCGTCTTCGTTATGGTACCATATACAGTTTTGGGTGTTTTTATTTTTAATTTTACAAACGCTTTAAGTGCAGTTAATTATTTGTAATGCTATATTGAAGCTGTGGGCTGGGTCCAAAATAGCGTAGTTACCTACTATAGTAGCTGGAACATGTGTATTTCACCTACTTTATACATGTATCTCGCCCACTTTACAGTGGGTAACGTTCAGTAGGAAATACACGTTTTCGGATGCAGCATGCTCTCCTGTCGTGTGTGTATGTGTCCTGTCAAAAAATGCGGTGAAAACTCCAACACGTCATTTATAGTGTGATTAAGGTTTTTATATGTCTATAATATGCGACTAAAACAGGAGCACTCTGCATGTCTTAATTTGATTTGTGTTTATTTCGTGTATGACTTTAATCGGATTAAGGTCATCAATAATTGTTGTTTACATGGTAGTTTCTTAATCAGAGTATCGTCTTAATCGTGTTAATATTGGATTATTGTTGTCCAGGTAAACATACTGATTGACTATGTTTACATGAACAGCAATAATCTAATTATTGACCTTATTCTGTCATATTCTTAGAGTATGACTTTAGCTGGATTAAGGTAATCAATAATCACTGTTTACATGGTAGTTTCTTAGTCAAGTTAATATCTGATTATTGTTGTCCATGTAAACGTACTGAATGATCATCCATGTAACAACACACTGTATTAAGAATGAAGCATACGTAAACTTTTGAACTGGTTCATTTGTGTAGATTCAGTTATTATTGCGTCTTGTGGATTTTATGTAAACATCTGTCATGTGAAACAGTTTATTCAGGGCAGAACTACATAAAAAACTAAATGCAATTTCAGTTAATTCTATTTACTAAAGATGCCACTTAAAAGTGTCAGTTGTTTGCTACTCATCTCCAGCTGCTCGATCTGATCATACTAAAATCAACAGGACAGGTGATATGAAAACGTTGTTGTGTAACGCAAATGAATTCCGTAGTCACAAGGAAGCGTAAAATGAATTGACTTCAAAGAATTGACTCTTCTGACTCGTTCACAAGTACCACGGCAGGTAAGAGAAAACGAGAACAAAAACGCAGACACAACGTGAATCTCGGAAAACCGACAGCACGTTTGATTCCCGCTCGATTACTGTACGCCGGTGAGACGGAGGAAGAGCTGTTTTAGAAGCTCGCCCGCTCACGAGGGTTCACCCTCCCCCAAATCGGTGATGCAATATTCAGAGGGAGGCGAGAGAAGATGAATGAGGCATGTCACGGGACAGATGTGTGCAGGCAGACGGGGAGAATAGGGCGGGCTGGTGGGGGAAAAAAATAATTCATCTGAATCAACCGGGGAGAAGAAGCGCTGAAGTCCCGCGACGTAGCGTATACACAGCTGTCTGAGACAGCGGCGGGGCAGGAGCATCGTTCCCACTAATGAGAATCTGACAAGAGCAAATCTCATGCTTAGAAAAGGCTAGAGCTCAGCAAGAACGCCTTCCATTCACAGAATTGTGTTATTTTGAGTCGGTGTGGTTGGTTTTTAACCTCATTTTTTCCAAAGCAGTGAAAAAGACAACAATACATTTAGCTGCACAGTACACCTATAAACGGACAAAAAAAACCACCCCAAAACAATAGCTAAGCTAGCCAGCTACCTATGATATCAAAGTAGGTGAGTAGTTCGCTTTGCCAATGTTGCCTCTCAAGTAGTTGTTTAATAATAATAATAATAATAATAATAATAATAATGCATTAATTAAATGATCAAACGTAATCTAATAGAGGTCACAGGATAAAATGTAAGATAAAAAAATACAAGTACAAAAATAAGATAAATGATACAAAAAGTGCACAAATATAGAACAAAATGAAATCTACACAGTATTATTTATATAAACGTATTCGTAATAAGTATCTCAAATGTTTGAAGAATTTTATAATAACGAAATAAAAATAAATGTATCTAAAATTAAATATAAAAACCATAACAGGTTTTTATAGAGGAAGTTCAACTTTCATTAAATGTCAAATTAAAAAGATGTGTTTGTTCCTGAACAGCTTTGGGAGTATGTAATGATAGCTAATAAAATGAAATCTATACTTGCGTATAATTAAGTGTAGAAGTGAAACGTTTGTGAATTGCATGTGGATATAATTGGGACACGATAGAGAGGCCTGAAACAGAATCCTGTCGAACACTGATTTTCACTTTTTAGGTTTCAAAGTCGTAAAATTTCCCACTAATCTACAGAATTGTAGCAGAAATTTGGATGAAAATAAAGTTTCACATTGGACTTAAATGAGTAAACGCTAATGATGAGTTAATGATATAGTTATGAAGCAAGTGTTTGTGTATCTGGATGTGTATTTATGGAAAGGTTTTTACTTGTTAGCTTGGAACTACAGTGCAAAGATGTTTACATGTCTTATGCAATCCACTGCATTTGGGATATTTTTTTCCCAACTATTCACATAATCTGTTGCAACCTGAGACTTGCATGCGCGTGGATAGCTATGTGATATAGTGCAGTAATTACTGATTC
>JAOUWY010000043.1:16281798-16297215 GCA_025728095.1 Prietella phreatophila | reverse complement strand
AGGATCCTGTTAATTAAAATCTTTTGCATTAGTAACCGTATCTAATATTACACTTCCGGCGCCAGGAAGGGGTTACATAATTATGGTCTTAATTAGATTAAGAGTGGATTATTGTTGTTCATGTAAATGCAGTCACTGTTACCACCCTGAAGTTCCTATAACAACACATCCTGAAATATTTTGATCCCTCTTCCTCTATAACAACTTGCCACAGATTACTTTTATCCATTTCTAGTTACATTTTATGTTGTGGAATTAGTTATAGCAGCTGTAAACAGTCCTTCCCTCAACAGCCTCTTCTCTCTCTTTCTCTCTCTTTTTCTCTCATGAATTTAATAAGATCTTGTCTGTCCTGAAGATGTCAGAAAAGTTAGTTTTACTTCTGACTGCTACAACGTACTGACACTGGAGACTCCTTCCATAAACACCCCTGTGAATGAGCTGTTGCTATAGAAACGATCACAAGCATGTTACTACAAACCATGTGATTAACAGAAATTTAATTAACACCTTATTACCATCTTTATTTCCAAATACACTTTGTTCTTGTCATTATTATTATTATTATTATTATTGTTGTTGTTGTTTTGATATGATGATGATGATTATTATTATTTTATTACAGATGGGTAAATGGGAGAACCGAAGTCTGACACTGAAGTACCCGGTGTGGCCGCGCTTCAACTCCTTTGGCGACGCTGAGACGGACGATAATCACCTGAGCATCGTGACTTTAGAAGAGAAGCCCTTCGTCATCGTGGAGAATGTGGAACGTCTGACGGGAACCTGTATGCGGAACTCAGTGCCTTGCCGCAAGCACATCAAAGAGTGAGTCCCGGCCCAATCTCTAACTAATTGGTCTTGTGTCTTTTCTTTATTTAGTTTTCTTTGTTTATTTATTCTGGCTTTTAGCTAAGTGTTTTCTCTGTCTTATCAATATGCGCTTTTGAAATTGATTTACAAACAGAAACTCGGCCCAAAAAGCCCCGGAGTCATTTTTTATCCCTTCAGGAAGGCTTGTTAAAAGGGTTTATAGGCATGTTATGGTGGTGGCGCTGCCTTTCCGTTACAGGACTGCTGTGTTCAGCAACTTCCTCGCTGGGTAAGCATACTTCAGCTTTTTGAGAAAATTACAGGTCAGATGATCAAAGCACAGCGTTCTAATTGGCCTGCTGGTGAACTGTGAATATTGTCTGACAGCGTCTAACAATTGACATCCACACTGCGATGCAACAGCTTCAGATTTGTTGTTTTTATTGTTGTTAAATGTCAATTAGAGATAGCTCAAGAACTTTTTATTTTCCGATACTGACATTGAAGCGTTAAGTATCAGCCAATACCAAAACTCACCTGATATTATTTTCTTTTCTCTTTTAAATGCTAAGCTTTAATTTTAATAAAAAACTGAACTCTTTCAAGCAAAAATCACTTTTATGATATTATATAATCAATATAATAATCTACAGTATAAAGTGTAAATATAATCAAATCAATCCTAACAAAAGAGGAAAAATTTATCTGTTTTTTTGTGTATCTTTATATGTAAACATTTCCCGTTCCCAACATAAACATTTTTGTTCAAATCCATTTCCAGTCGTTACCATTTGTCACAGAATCTGATACAACCAATATGTTTTCTCTGAAATCCGATCCACCGTTTTATACTGGTATGTGTTATAATTTCATAGTAAGAAATATTAGAATTATATCTTTATATGTAAGATAATTTATACATTAAAATATTAACTATTGTGAGTATAGATTAGTAAATATAATAGTTCTCATTGTGCAATTATGACACAAACATGAAAACTATTGCTATTAATATATCATTGTGAGTTTCTGTTAATTTATTCACTTCAACCTCAGCAAAATGTTAACATTTGGCAATTTCAAGCTTTTAGGTTTGTTTTATTGTAATTGACTAATGATTTATTCGACAGATTTGATTTGATAAAATCTTTTACATTAAATTTATATTTAGGATATTTTTCACTTAATATCATTTTTATGAAACGGAGTTACTGTTACAAGTACTACCTCAAGGTTGATTATTTTCCAATAAAAGGATTTAATTTCTCTTTACCAACTATTGATATGTTTTATTTATTAAAGAATGACACGTCCTGCATTTTATCCCTAAGTAGATATATTTAACATTCGTGAAACAACTTAGTGTACTATAAGTTAGCTATGAAAAGTCACTCCTTCACCAGTAAAGCGTAAACTCCTCTGAAACTTACAGCTTTACCTCTGACACCGGAGACTCCTTTCGTAAATGTTAAATATACATCTTTTAATGAACAATTATGTTTTTTTTTTAATCTGTTCATCTTTTCATAAAGCTGCTTCTATAGAAACGAAGACAAACCTGTACTATTTTTCAGAGCTATGGTATCGAAAATGTATCCACACCTTGTAAACCAATCAGATGACAAAATTGTGATGATGCAATGTAAATGTATATATACAGTATGTTACATAACGTGTCTCTGGCTCTAGTTGCTAAGGGTGATTGTTTTTTGGGGTTTTTTTTGCAATGCTAATTATGGTGATCTCACCGGATCACTGACACGATTCAGAGCTTTTGGTTTACTGCACACGTCTGCCTGTAAACTCTGTATTGCTTTCCTGCTACGGCACAATTCAAACTCGAGCATCCAGGAAGAAGAAGAGGAGGAGGAGGAAGAGCTTAGTGATGCATACTGCCACACAAACTCACTCTCTTCCTCTATCTCCTCTCCAGCGCTATCTAATAGCTTCTTCTCTCGCCACCTTATCACGGAAATTACTTGACTGTCGAGTTCTGCAGGACAAACGCAGTGAGATACGTGGCACCAGAGACCACTTCTGCTCCCATTTGTTCTAGAAAGCCTAGTTAAGGATGTTGGGGTTTTGGGGTTTTTTTTGGGGGAGTCTATAGGCATGAACTATGGCTGCATTTAAACAAAAATATACACAGACATGTTCTTTACTGTTACAGAGAAAATATTTCTGCTATTTCTGTTGTGAATATTGTCTTATCTTGGATAAGATTTCTAAAAATGAATCATCTTTTAATGAAGCCCAGTATGTCAAAAGTGATTAACTACACTATGGATCATTTTATACTACAACAGCAGCTCTAACAGTAGTTAGTGTGTATATCAATGCGCTCGTTCCGTCATTCATAGTAACGCCATTCACAGGGACTTGTACATCAGATGCGCCACATAAATGTATTTTTTTGTGATTGTTAACCAATTGCTGTGGTTTGGGACATGCTGTTATAGGAAAATAATTTGGTACAACGTTGCTATGGAACAGTGATGTTGATTAACAGTATAACAGAGGTGTCGTTTATTTTCTTACAACAGCATATCCAGAAGTGGATACCACAGCTACGACATGTTGTGTTTCATTCCCTACATAAATACTTTTTTTTGTTTGGTTGTTTTGTGACAAAGAAACAAAATCTTAGCTGGGAACATTTAATGGCACGTCGGAGAACTTTTAGTGCTAAGATCGGATTTTGTATGATTACTCTCGAACCATTTCCTCATCACCATACTCTCTTATAGCTGAAAACTCACACTCCTACAAGTGACCTGTGACTCAGTGGTAAAGTGCCTCTGCCCAGTGATATGTGTTTTCATAAGTTTTAATTGGTTTGACACAGGGGAGACGACACACTGTAGGAGAAAGTGTAGACTCTCTCATTCTTTTTTTTGTGTGTGTGTTTGTCTTTGTAAAATAATGAAACCTTCCATAAAAGAGATTGAATAAAATAGTTGAGGGAGGAAAAGAGACGGGGGAATATGCCGATTGTGCTTCATAGAATGCAGCCCGGGGGAGAGATCGATGTTAGAGAGAGATCGATGGATTTCTGTGTGTGTATGTGGTTCGTAGTGGAGATGGAAGGAAGCTTGTTGTGAGCAATATGAAGGCGTGTGGCTGGATGTTTTCAGAGCGATAACCTTTTTGTTCTCTGTGAGCGGAGTGAGGCGTTTTCTTCATCATAGCTTCATGTGTTTAATGTTTAACCTTCGTTTGCTCTGTCACAGTGAATATCAGCCACTTGCATAGCGTTGCTGCTTCATAGCTCCATGGTTTGATCCTGAGCTTGCATTACTTCTATGGAGTTTCTAATGCTCTCCAAACATTTGTGTGGTTTTCCTCCAAGTTCTCCAGTTCAGACCCAGAAGCATCCCAGTAGGGGTATTGTTTAATTTAAACTGCCTCTGCTGTGGTGCTTGAAAGTTTGTGAACCCTTTAGAATTTTCTATATATTGGCATTTAAGTCATGAGGACTTGCATCCCATCCAGGGTAAATTCTTTCTTCACACCCAGTTTTCCCAGGCTAGGCTCCAGAGCCATCATGACCCTGACCAGAATACTGGCAGTGAGAGAGTGAACAATGTTCAAAATGTTTCTAGGCTCATAACGTTGTTTAGAAATTGACAATATAGTCATATGCAGTGGACCTGGGTACTATCTTTTCTTCAGGATGTAAGAATCGTTGACATTGGGCCCTTTACACAATACTACATTTATGTTCCGGAAGTACTCAAAAGCAGGGTGAACATCACGGAAAACCCAGTGAGTGATGTGTATCAGTGTGTAAAACCTGAGTAATATGCAAAAATTTAATATGTGCAAAAACAAAGAGTGCAGTCTCTTATATATTTTAACCATATAATTAATAAATATGTACATAGATCATGACTCAGATCCGCCTCCTTTAATAAGCTAGGTATTCCGAATCACATTGAAAACCACACTCAGTTAGGGAAAAAACTACAGTACACTTTTTTGTTTTGTGCTGGTAGGCTAATCTCCCGAACAGAGGATTAGCACACTAAAAGTTTTATTTTTACTTCATCAGTCCACAGCACTTGCTTCCAAAATATTATCTAAAGGGTTTTTTGGGTTTTTTTTTTTTGCATTTTCTTTTCCTTCAGAAGACTCTTCCATGCAGATCAAGTTTGTGTAAGCAATACTGCACAGTTGAGTAGTGTGTGCACTACTCTTTTACCACCACCCTTTGTCTTTGTTGGTGGCATTATTTATATAGCTATTTCAACAAATAATATGATGAAATAGCTTTTTGTGTTTTGAGTGACACGGCAGAGTTTCACTTTCATGATTTTTTGACGAAATAAGCAATTTTATTACTTCTCTTTTTTTTCTTTTTTTTTTTAGAAATACTGCAAAATCAGGATTGTTAAAATAATCCGATGTGAAGCTAAAGTTTTGATGAATCTGTGACACTATGAACTGAAAAAAATAAATTCCTGTGTCATATATAAAAATTGAGTTATTAACGAGTGTAAGATGGCCATTTTGAACAAATTTATGTATATTCAAACCTTGATTGCTTGCTGATGCTTTATCACAAAATGAGGCCTTGATGATGGTTTGAAATTGTATGTTCTTGTCTTTCTAATGATATACATAATATTTCTGAGCAATAAACATTTTCTGAAGTGCAGGGGTTTTTTTTTTTTGTTTTTTTACAAAAATAGTACCAGAAATCTCTAAACACTCCAAATTTCTCCTCTGAGCTCTTTCTCCTGATGGACTCCTGACAGAATCTCCAGAGGAAACCCTTCTGTTCATAATAATTAAGAGATTTCTCGAGTGCCAGCAAGTCTTCGTTAAGCTTTTATGCTTCATACCTCCTGTAGGCTAATCCCATCTCCCGGCGGCTTCCCGACACAATTCAGTCCTTCAGTCATTCACATTTCAAATGTGTCTGTGTGCCGTAATCTTTATTACCCTGAACAAATGATGTGGAGGTGTTCATGCAACACGTCATAATCCTCCAATCGCAGCTGAAGAGCGATTTAAATTAGCAACAGGAAGTGCTTTATATTCATGTTAAAGGCTGAAAACAATTATCACGTCTCGTATCTCGACGGGTCTGAAAGGCTTCAGCTTGTAAACTCTGTGAGGCGGAAGAGAAGAGTCTCTTACACTCTCTCTGGATATATATTGCTGTAATTTGTCTCCTCTCCAACAGTAATTCCACCGAAGGAGGAGGAACTTACATCAAAAAGTGCTGCAAGGGCTTCTGCATCGACATCCTCAAGAAGATCGCCAGGAATGTCAAGTTTACCTACGACCTTTACTTGGTGACCAACGGGAAGCACGGGAAGAAGATCAACAACGTGTGGAACGGCATGGTGGGAGAGGTGAGGGACTTCACCCAAAAATGGGGCATAAAAACATTTTAATTATGTTTGCACTCAAGTTAAAACTGAACTCCAAATGGAATAAAACTTTTTTTTTTTATTCAATGCACCATGTAAATCGGAGCTAATTGAAGAGTGAAATTAACATTTTAGAGAAAATATTTTGATGAAAAATAAATTAAAAGTCAAATTAGGATTCACTGCCTCATGCATATTCATTATTATTTTTTCAAATTGAAAAATAGTCAAATGTAGAAGTCTAAGCCAACACAAGCGTATCGCTTAATCATAAACCTTTCCTGATTTTTTAAAAGTTAAAAAAATTTTTTTAGCAAACTCCCCACTAAAAAAATAACAGAGAGAAAACAAATTATAAGTGAATACAAACAAACAAATTGATTGTTTGCACTGATTTTAAAATGTGTTAAAAGTAAGAATTAAATTTGTTCAAATTAAGTAGGAAAATACAGAATTTCAATTTTAAATATAATTTTGAATACTTAAAAATGAATCATAAAATATTCTTTTCACTTCACTTTATCTAAAGCAATATTTTGTTTAGATTAAAATGATTTTGCCTTAATTAGACTAAAAAAGTCACTGTTAATGACACTGAAAATTAATCCTTTACTTCCCCTAATCTAGCAGTGTGTTTTAGGAGGGGGGAAAAAAACTAAATTATTAACAGTATTTTATCTCCTAATTACTAAGAGAGCAATACATGCTAATAAAGAGTAGCAGAAACTCTTTTTGGCATGACTCGTTGATTACTTTATCCATGCTAGCAATGAAAGAAAGCGAATTTGAGGCAGTTAGAATAACACTAATGCGTGCATGCTAACTAGCACACTGCAGTTTTTCTTCACTGCAGTGTGTGTAGAAGTTTAAAAGTGTACTAGTGATAAATAATATATAAAAACACAGGCAGAGTAAAGATCTGATCAAACAAGTCATGTTAGAAAAATGTGATGCGTCGACAGCAGCTTTGAAATGAGAAACTGTTTATCTCTGCCTCTTGGAAGTAATTTAGCAACAGACGGAGCCCGATAGCAAGCGGTCGCAAAAGCGGCGACGTGATTTACTGTTTTATTGAGAGACCAAAGTGATCAGATCCCGACTGCAGCTGGGCACAAAATGAAGCTAAATGAGATATGAGTGGCTCAGTGTGTGTGTGTGTGTGTGTGTGTGTGTGTGAGTGTGAGTGTAAAGTTTGGAGCCTTCAGTTGTCTTTATTTTCCACTGCAGGTGGTGTATAAGAAAGCCGTCATGGCCGTGGGCTCGCTGACGATCAATGAGGAGCGCTCGGAGGTCATCGATTTCTCTGTTCCCTTTGTGGAGACCGGGATTAGCGTGATGGTGTCCCGCAGCAATGGCACCGTCTCTCCCTCTGCCTTTCTGGGTCAATTTTAACACTAACACCTTCAAAAAGTCTTCCTCAACTTTATATACAGAACTGTGAAAAAATAAGTACACCCCATGGAAATTGTTGGCTTTTGTGACATATTTGGACTAGCAAACATTTGATCCTCTTTGAAACTGTGTCTATTGTTAAGGTTGCTCTACTGGAACAAAACCACAAGGAAAATTTGCTTTCAATCATTTATTCAACTGAAATATCAATATTATTTATATGTGATATTATTTTGTGGAAAAAGTAAGTACACCCTTGGTCTCAGATGCTAGTATTGCCCTCTTGTAGCAGAAACAACTTCTTGTAGGCATTTTGCTTAATTGTCCACCAGGCAATTTTATTTCAGTTGCAAGATGTTTGAACGTTTTCTTGCATGTACTGCCCATTTCAAACCATTTCATTTCAGTGGGATTCAAATCAGAGCGTTGACGTGGCCATTCCATACCCCTCCATTTCTTCTTTTTGAGCCATTCCTTGGTGGATTTACCAGTGTGCTTAGGATAATTATCCTGTTCAAACGTCCACTTTCAGTTCAACTTTTGAACAGACCCAGTGGCCTCATATTATCTTCAGGTACTCTTTGATATGATGCAGAATTCATAGTTGAATCAATGAATACTGTCCAGTCCCTGAAGCAGCAAAGCAATCCCAAACCATAACATTTCCAGCATTGGTATGAGATGCTTCTCCTTAAGAGCTTCCTGTGTCTCAGCTCCCTAGTTCAGTAGTTAGGGCACTGATCACGGAGTAGGTTATTTTATGGGATCTTTCGATTGCAAAATCCTTCCAGTTCACTGAAACTTTCACTCCCTAAAAAATCCCACAATGCTCAGCAAAAACCAGGGAACATTGATGCTCTTAATATTCCCTTACTGGAAGTGACAGCATGTTTTTGAAGCATCTCAGCTCGAAAAAAAAAAGAGGGGTTAAACTTTCACCCAACTTCCGACTACAAATGTAAATAGCTTGTTATTATTTTTGTAGCTCTCAAATGAGTACTTACATTAGTAATTTTTAACTTTATTTGACTTTCTATACACAGTTTGTTTTATTCTAATGATTTTTTAAAAATCACTATCATGCCAATGATCCTGCTTGACATATGATGACAGAAATACGTGTGATTAAGCTAATAAATTTATATGACATATAAATCCAAAATATTTTAAACATTTTTTACTTTTTGTTGATGTTTTACAATGCAAGAACATAGTCATGTCACTGTAAATTCAGTTCTCAGTGTCCCAATGTGCCCCAACCAGTCCTTACCAGTGCCCCAACTCGTGTACACGATGTACTGATTTGACATACTTTAGTTTGCACTAAACTTGTCTGCTGTTACTGTGGTCAAACAACCCCATCTTTGATTCATCTTTCCAGAGCACATTATTCCAAAAGGCCATGTCTATATGCTTGTTGGCAAACTGTAGTCTTCTAAAGGCTTTTTCCTGGCTCGCCTCACATGCAGGTCAAATTTTCTGCAATCTCTTTCTGATTGTAGAAGTATGCATTTTGACACAAAAAGATTTACTAGCAGATCCTGTGATCAAATTTAGGGGTTATTGGAGACTCCTCATTGCATCAGACGATCTGCTCTTGGACTGAATTTTCAGGGACGGCCAGTCCTGGACAAATTGCCAGTCATTTGAATTCTGTGCCACTTGTAGATGATTTTCCTTAAAATGGAATGATGTATTTCAAATAATTTGAAGATCTTTTTAAATCCCTTGCCAGACTCATAGGCATCCACTACCTTTTTTCAGAAGGCCTTACAGAATGTTTTAGATCTTGGCATGATGACTCCACACATCTCGATAACAAAGGCAACACCAGACACTATATATTAGAGGGGTATAAATAAGACAGGTTCCACCTGCACTCCCTAAGCAGATTCTAATCACTGCCACCCAATCATCAATAACCGATTTGAATTTTATGGATGTGAAGGTGTGATAAATGTAGGGGGTACTTACTTTTTCTATGAGACTGATCTTTTTCTTGTTAATTTAAATTGTGAAAATTACAATATGGTACCTGGAAACATTTAGCCACAGAACCTTCTAACTGGCTAGCTAACTTAGCAAATGTTAATAATGAACAAAGTTGCAGTTGTTGCATGATATGACTGAATATATTTTGAAAGAAAATATATCTGATTGCTGAAGTAAAGAAAATGAGGATGTAAATCACTTTACTATCAGCTAACTAGACAGCTTCCTAAGCTATCTAAAGTTAGTGATATAAGGGATAGACAGGATATGAGAAGTGGTTCCATATTAACATATTTGCATATTTATCAATATGCATATGTACTGATAAGGGCAATGTACACAAACCATTTAAGTTATAGAAAAGACATAAAAATGAAACAAACTATTATTTAATTATGTATTTAATGTTAGTGATACAAGGAGGCTTTGACTATGTAATTATAAAATAGTTACTTTGCATTTTTATGTATATTCATAGATCTGGGTATTTTAATGAGGAGGAACAAAATTTTTTTTTTTAGTAGAAAAAGAAAAAACTATTTTGTTCAAACATTTCTGCTTGTAGATATATTTTTTGGGATAGTTTCATGATATATATTTTTTTAATAATAAGAAATTATTTAATGAAGAATGTTAAATAAGTTTTAACCAGAATATCATGGACCTTTACCATTCTTTTTTTTCTGGCTTGTCCTCACATATTGCTCTAGAGAGAGAGGATGGAAAGGAAGTCAATGATTATAAATAAATGCTGTTTCTTCATCTTCCTCAGAGCCCTTCAGTGCATCTGTGTGGGTGATGATGTTCGTTATGCTGCTCCTGGTCACCGCCATGGCTGTGTTCATGTTCGAGTACATCAGCCCTCTGGGTTTTAACAGGAACCTGGCCCAGGGCAAAGGTAAGCTAATGACCAATTCCTGTGGCTGATCTTTACTCCCTTTAAATCCTGGAGGTCACAGAAACCTGCTCAATTATACACTCCATGTTCCTCGATTAAAGGAAAGCCTCTGGTCAAACACCTAATATTAGTATCTACCACAAAGGACCAATAAGAGATAAGACTTGCTGATGTGCGATGTGATATCCAGAAAATAACAGATGAGGCGGAAAACAGTCACAGTGCGAACAAGATTCCGATATCAGGGAGTTACTATGGCCACGTACCAAGATAAACATACCTGTCAGCCAATTAGAAAAACACATTTTAATGGTTATCCTATAAAGGTACAGAAAAATCTGTTTTCTGATCAAGGATGAGGAAATTCTAAGTAAAAACTAGTAATCTTCTGTTTAATACATGATTCTGTGAGCTTGTAGACTCCACCTCTATACTGTATATTCACTTTTCTGGCAGAAAGCTTCAGAATCTCCACCAGCATCATTAAACCAGTCAATACTAGAAATGAAATTCAGTCCTAGAGTATTCTTGTGGGTATACAAAGGTACACAACTCATTCCTGAGAGTGATATATGCCCTCGGGTATGAGGTTAAATCTACACTCTTAGAAATAAAAGTGTCATTTTCCAAGATTGTTCCACTAAGTTTTTTTTTTCATTTAGAAAGATCCATCAATCAAAAAGGAAACCAAAAACTGGTTCTTGCATGACATCAAAGTTTCTCCTACTTTTATTTCGAACAGACTATCACCTAACAAGAAGCACCCACGTTTGAGGGACGTTTGGATGCACAATCCTACAACACAGGGTTTCCTTTTCTAGAAATGGTTCCAAGTAGAGCTCTTTTAGCCTAAAAAAGCCGACCTCAGGTCCAGTAGTTTAATATAAAATTTGTATTATATATCACAGTCCGTGTTTTTTATGTATTTTGAGCCAAGATTAGCTATTGATCGAATTTGATTCCTTTACAGATAATAAATTTCAGTTGAATTTGTCCTCTACCCATCCGCCTACTTACACTGTTGATGATGAGCCAAGAAAACTGAAACCCTTACCCCCGGCACCCGGGTGACATTATTACAGAGCAAGTTCCTGTGACCGAGCAAACAGATAAAAACATCAATTTGATGTATAAGTGTACCTTACAGAATCGTAATTGCTGAAACTTGAATTGATCTTGGATGTGTTGTTCTTTAGACCCACACGGACCCTCGTTCACCATGGGCAAGGCGGTGTGGCTGCTCTGGGGTCTGGTCTTCAACAACTCCGTCCCTGTGCAGAACCCCAAAGGCACCACTAGCAAGTTCATCGTGTCCGTTTGGGCCTTCTTCGCCGTCATCTTCCTCGCCAGCTACACTGCCAACCTGGCCGCCTTCATGATCCAGGAGGAGTTTGTGGACCAGGTGACAGGACTGAGTGACAACAAGGTGAGTCTTGGAACTCCTGGAAGGGGTTTTCAGTTTCAAATCATCCTGCCTGAGTTGACTGAATTACTCAAGAAACAGTAAATAAGGTGTCTAGTAAGTCTAGAAATGATTTGGGTAACGGCTTTACGAATGACTTTTTTTTTTAAACGTCTACAAATCTGAACATGTTCTATATCTGAGCAGTTTGCTAGGCACGTTAGCAGTCACTCTGGCAGTCACTACTGAACATAGAAGTGACATCTCAAATTTAGCTTGCATGGTTTAAAGCGTTAAAAGATCTGGCAAGCTAATATAGCTCTCTCGGGTAGTTTATACCTTTCCTGTATGTGTTTACTTCATGGGTTTCAGCTAGCATAATATAATATGCAGATCATTATCATGTTTGTTCCTTGTGAAGGATTTCAAACTGAAAACCGGGTCAGGGACGATCAAGCGTCTTTGCTGTCTCAGACCAAAAAATTTGGTGGCCGTCATTGTCAGCAGGCGCTATTTAGATTTAAAATTGTATTTTAATTGGCCTACAGTTGTCCTGAGTTAAATGCATTATTATTGTTTTTCTTTATCAAAGTGATTAGAAATAAATGTTACAAAGTTAGAATATTTAATATTTGTACATAAAAGTCCTATGCTGTAATTATTCTCATTACAGTGTATCATTACAATGAGCCAAAGTGCTCAAGTACTAGAAGGAGACATATAAGGTACATGTAGTTCATTCCTGCCCACTCCTGCTAAGAACTACTAAGCATGGTGTTGATTAATTTCCTATAACAGCAGCTCTGAGAGTAGTATGCTGTACACAGAGCAAATCCACATACGAAAGCAATAGCTACAGTTTCTACAGCATTAATGTAGCGGCGTGTTTACTTTCTCATTTTTATTCCTGCTGTAATTTATTCACGGAGCAGATGGCGCCTGGAAATAAACACAACTACGACTTTATTTCATACTCCAAAATAAATATCCATTTTCTCTACCTTCGTGTGTGTATAAGAAGAGCATTAATAAAGGAATAAAAGAAAACAAAGCTATTTTTAATGACGCCACTACTCGTACTGTAATTCAGCTTACACCACAGCACTGTTGAATTCTAGATTCTGATTGGTCAGGCATCAGGTGTTAAGTAATTTCCCTTAACAGATTTCCTATACTATTTTTTTTTTCAGATGCACCGATACTAAATTTCTCAACCGATACTGATATCCGATTATTCAGAGTGATATCAGCCGATACCAATAGTTCTGCCTTTTATGCCTTATGAATGAATAATAATTAATTCCACAAAATTCAAATAAAAATTTTATTCTCTCCATTTCAGCAAGTTCTTTCACTAAATTCAGAAGATTAAATTAAGATTTCTTAACTTCTTGAATGTTATTAATTCATGTTAACATGAATTCTAAAAAACTGAATTCTAAAAAAAACCTCCTGTTAGTTTCAAATTCACTCACCACAAACAAAATCATTTCTACTTCATCCATGCTAAAAGGATATTGTTTCTACACTATGTTTGCTTTGAGTTTTGCGTCTAAGTTCAATAAAAAGTTTTGATCTGCACATGCATCCAGCTCCGACTACATGCCGTAACATATATAATATAAACTTTTTTTTTATATATATTAACATTAACTGGATATGAAATATACTACTCTATAAATATATTTTTCTGTGCAATATATACTTTTTTGTTAACTCATCTTTATTGAAATCTTTCAGTGGTGTACTGGCACTTTAATTCAGTTTGAGCAGCGCAGCTAAAAAAACATTAGACTCGATGCCGAAACTCCCGCTTCACCACCACATAGGTTTAAAATTTTAGCAGTGCAGAGCTTACAGAGCTTACAAACTGAAGTTTTGTCATCATTCCACACAAGAGACATCTTTACACACAGCACCAAATCTGTGTTTTCCCACCATTTTTTGATTGACAGGATAAAATCGGCCCTGATCATCGGATGTTTTTGAACTATTGGCCGATAGCCCATAGCTTGAAAGATTGCCTTTATCGTCCTATACATCGGTGCATCTCTACTATTTTTTAAAATACATTTTAATCCATTTGATCCATTATTGTTTCTATAGCAACAACTAATTCACAGACTCCTAAGTGCATAAACAGACTAAAACGTTGTCGATACGGAAGGCGTCTCCAGAATCAGCGCTTTCTAATAGTTAGACATAAAAGTTTTCCGAGATCTTCAGTACTGTGAACTAATCTTATTTGATTATCTGAACTAAACTTATTTCTTCAATTTATAACCGAACACCAAATGCAGAAAGGACATTGCAATACTATTACAGGCGCAATCGCAGTGTTCTGACATTTTCTCCTATTTAACCATATCCACTATTTTCACAATGTTAATCAAGTTTCTAATAATGATTAACTGATAAAATGTGGCTAATTTGAAATTATAATAAGTCTCTCTCGAGATCATTAAACAGCCCCAGGCTGAAAGAAAGAGTGTAGAATTAAAAGTAATGGTGACTTTTAGTCTGAGATTTGACTTAAATGGTGTCTGTTGAACCAGAACATGATGCTAATTGTGAGCAATATTATACACATTAGCGGGGAACGGAAAGGAAAAAAAATGAGTCATGAGTAACATTTTCCTCAGGATGAGAGGAAATTGCACTATATATTATAATAATAATCATTATAAAAAATAATAGATATTTTATAGATTGAACTTAATCTAATAATTATATTATACTGGTTTAGATCTTTATCTTTCATCTTTTTTTTGCCACGTTGCAAAATCACACTAGCAATTATAAATGGTTGTTCGGAAATATGACTAATTAAAGACGTAGCATTTTTCTCGCATCAGTGCTTTTCATCTCCGTGCTTTTTATCCCTTTACAGATTTTGCTGAAGCAGCAAAAAAAATTCACTATGGTGCAGAGATTTGTGTAAAGAGCTAAACGTAAATGCTGGAAATGTTATCATCTGGAAATGTTGGAAATGTTAACATCTCTACCACGATCATCTGCTTTGTTTATTTGTTTAAAGTGCATCACATTGTTAATCAAATTGCATTTCAATTTAAAAGCGCAACATTGCTTTTCCGTTGGTCTGCTAAAAATCCGTATTCAAAACTTTCACTTGTTCCAACATTTATAGTCAGTTATCATCAGGAATAATGAAATGCATGTTATATGAGGAAGAAAACACTTTTCCTGGAGCTGTAATGGCAGGATAATCAACAATGAAGTAGTGGTGTGATGAAGCGGTGTCACTGTTATTACCCCAAAGTCGATCATTTTCTGATAACAGAACATCCCGAAGTGTTTTATTGTATCACACCTCTTGTATCACAGAAATTTACCAACAGTTATTTTTTTTTTTATTCATTAAAGAACGTCACCATTTGTAGCATTTTATTCCTTACAGGATGCGCATTATCTTTCACACAAGTAGACTTCTTATACATTACAATTTGAGATGCTTTAATCTATAATACAGCTAGTGAGCTGTCAGGAACCTCTTCATTGTTATTCCATTCACCCAATCCCCC
>JAOUWY010000043.1:16262251-16281698 GCA_025728095.1 Prietella phreatophila | reverse complement strand
ACACACAGAGGAAACCCATGTAGACATTGGTAGAACACACACACACACACACACACACACACACACACACACACACAAACACACACACAGAGCTATGAAGATGTGTATTTATCAACGTCACTAAATCATAGTAATTATACGTCAAGTCCAGGCCTATGGCGATTATACAATTAACCAGTGGTGTGTGAAATTGGGCTAAAAACACTAGTTCAGGAGAGTGAAGGTTCTCCTGCATGTAGTGGAGCAGATTTTTCAAATGAATAAGACCAGAGTAGTGTAGTTCTGTTCAAGCTGGACATGAAGTCTCAGTTGATCACGTCTGGGAGGCTGAGACATGCCGCGTGTTCGTTCAGCAGTGATTACGCAAAAGTAACAATTATATTTGTATGCACTTAAATGCTATAGCTTTTAAGCGTGTACTGTAAAAGAAGTAACTAGCTACTAGAATAGACGCTTCTACTTTCACTCAAGTAGTTATTATTCGCTACAAATGTTATGTGATCACCTCTGAATGTAGGATGGACCCAGAATTTAGGACAGACACTAATACAAAGTCCAAATGGGGTCCAAATGTGGAGTTGGAGTTATGTACTTATCTCTCTGGAGAATTTTTGGCCTGTATGAATCAGTCATGTCAGTAATTTTTTTCTTATAGACAGAGTGTTTACACGTCTGAAAAGATCTACACCATATTTTACCTTCAAGACAAGGGACCAGTGTTATTTTTTTTTTAATAACACTTATTAATTGTTTGGGCGCTGAAGATACCAGTCGGTTAAGTTTAGCAAGCTGAATTCACCCCCAATCATCCATTATGCATTTCTTCATCTGCGCAAGTGTACGGGGCCTTCGTTGCCTTATTTTATGCTTCATAACGCACCACACATTCTCAATCGGAGACAGGTCAGGACTGCAGGCAGGCCATGCTAGCACCTGCAGTCCTGCTTATCCAGACAGAATGTGGTTTGGCATTGTCCTGCACTGCATGGCAGCATATGTTGCGCCAATATGTGTACATATCTTTCTGCATTAATACTGCCCTCACAGATGTGCAAGTTACCCATAGCATGGGTACTGACACACCTCCATAGTATGACGGACGCTGGCTTTTGGACCTGATGCTGATAACAGCTTGGATGGTCCTTTTCCTCTTTGGCCTGGAGAACTCGACGGCTGTTTTCTCCAAAAACTATTTGAAATGTTACTCGTCGGACCACAAAACACGATTCCACTGTGCTACTGTCCATCTCAGACGAGACCGAGCCCAGTGAAGTCAGTGGCAGAAAGTATTCCCAAACCCATGTCAGATTATCCATTACAGACTCATGATGGTTTTTAAGACATCTAAGGGATCAGAGATCATACACATTCAGAAGTGGTTTTCTGCCTTGCCCTTTACACATCGAGATTTGACCAGATTCCTTGAATCATTTAATTATATTGTGCACTGTAGAAGGTGAAATGCCCCAAATCCTACTGATTTGTCTTTGGGGAATGTTCTCAAAGTGTTTGATTATTCGCTGAAGCATTTGTTGGCAAATTGGCGAGCCTCGACCCATCCTTGCTCTTGAAGGACTAGACCTTTTTTGGAGGTTCCTTATGTACTAAGATTAGAAGATTGCCTCACCTCACTTGTTACGTCACTTTTAGTCCTAAATTGCCCCTGTCCCAACTTTTTTTCAGCGTGTTGCATGCATCAATTTCAAAATAAACAGTTATCTTCAAAAAACTGTGTTTTGATTAGTTGATTTTATAAAACATCAAATACCTTGTCTTTATATGTTTTTTGTTTAAATACAAGTCAAAGTACATTTACAAATCACTCCTCTTTGTTTTTATTAGCATTTTCCATACTGTCCCAACTTTTTCGGAATTGGGGTTGCACTACTTGTGCACTAGTTGTTCTACGAAAGCTCAAGTCAGTCAGCTTGAATTAAAGATATGAGGTGTAGGTGGTACAAATGAACCTTTGATGTGATGTCTTCAAGATCGTCACGCCAAAAGTTAGTGTGTACATCATGAAGAAAGAGATTGCGTGTACTGTGCGAATCAATCATAATAATTACAGACATCCTCCAGCAGCATACTGTCAGGAAAACTAATCCTGTCGCAATAGATCTTCAGAGTCTTGGGAATCCTGTTTATCACTCAGCTTTGCCTGGTGTCTGTTAATGCTGAAAACAAATACACATCACTGCATGACGATGGAGATTTACTGAGCTGTACGGAAATTAATTAATTAATTAGTTGTACTTTGTAATATTTTTACTTTACACACAAGTCCACATTAAACTATATAAAATAAAAACACTGTTGTAGTAAATGGCATAGCTTAAGTAAGAGGACGGTAATCATCTTTTCATTTATTATCTTAACATAAATAGTCATACTCACTGTGTGTGTGTGCCAGAGTGTTTCTTCTTCCAGACACTGTAATGGATTTTTTAATGCCGTATCAGTTTACAAAGCTCATCAGTATTTTTTTTTTTCCTGTTGGCAGTTCCAGAGCCCGTACTCCTATTCTCCACCTTTCCGATTCGGGACGGTCCCTAACGGCAGCACGGAGCGGAACATCCGTAAGAATTATCCAGACATGCACCAGTACATGGTCAAGTACCATCAGACAGGAGTGACTGATGCACTGGTTAGCCTGAAGACCGGGTGAGGAGAGCATCTCAGTTTTTTTTATACACACACACACACACGCACACACACACAGATACACTACAAAACAGGAAGTGACTACTGAATGAGACAGGATGTATCAAAAAGCTTTCTCGATTAAAAAACAAACAAACAAACTGGGAATTAAGGGTTCTTTCATAAGGGTGGAAATGAGGACATTAAGATTAAGGTGAATTAAATAGGAATTAGAGTTCTTACAACTTGGTTAAGTTTAGGAATCGGTTTCCCATTATGTAATAATGTCGATGAAAGTAGGAGGAGTTTATTTGGCGCTCGTAGGGTAGAGACTCATGATTGGCCCAATTAGCAAAATACCGCACACATACACATATACACATATACACACCAAAAAACCCACAATATCTGTTATTTTTGCCTGTCTTCTTCCCAAGGGGCTGTTACGTCACTGTTTGTCAAGAAACCTCCCCATGATTTGAAGAATATTCAGACTCATGTAAAACGCTTACACCTCACTTTAAGTGTTGTTTATTTAAGAAATTCCTTACCAAAGATAAGCAATGCCCCTCTGGTCTGAAAATTAAAGTGCGCTTTTTACGTATTAAATCCTCACAAAGAGCACATAACCCATCTCTGAGTACGCTCCTTAATACAACATGCTATCAGCTATGAACTGTACACTATGCATTTACACTAGCTTGTTGTATGTATCATATATCGTTCTTCCATAGATTCATGCAGGGCAGCAACATCATAACAGACTTTTCAAAGTAAACGTTGGACACGGGTCTGAACCTTGGAGTTCTATTTGACATTCCCGAAATGTCAGAATGTCGATGTAATGAAGGGGTTTATACAAAGCGAGGCAGGAGAGAACAACTCTCTAGCATCCACTCCAAATGTCACACATTAGGGAGACTTGGCAACGTGATACGCTCTCACCTCAGTGTGTGTGGGCCTGTTAGCAGTTCTGTCTCGTATACGGGTTTGAGACGTTCGGCTCAATCAGATTGTGACAGCGGGATTAGTTTGATTCCTACAGAGGCTGGTCAGTGCTCCAAGGCTCTCACAGTAGCCCTTTTCAAGTGCTACTCTACCTCATCAAGCGGTCAAACACTCCTTCTCTCCTCTGGAACGCGTTGTACAGATGAACAAGTACACACACATTCATGTCTTTCTACAAATGCTTGGAGAATGTATTTGTGCTATGAAAAAGAGCTCCATACATCACCCCTTATGAGCGCAAGCCCATTAGTGTCTTCAACAAACACAGTGTTTAGTGTGTTTGAAAGGAACCCTGGTGTGTTCTCTGTCACGGTGCGGTTCTTTAAGAAGGTTAGAACACGGCAATCACACTCGGGTCTGAGAGCCTCTGAGAAAGGTGGTCTCGGTCCACTTCCAAGTGGATCAAACATGCAGTGTGTTTTGGGTTGCGACACTATTTTGAATTATTTAAAAAAAAGACTATAACACAAAATGTTTTAAGTTTATTAGTTATTTACAAAATTATGTATTTGGTGCCATGTTCTCCACGCTCGGGTGATTTTTATGATTTCTAAGGACAGTTGGTAAAATGTTTGTTTATCTTTTCTCCTTTATCATATTTCTGATGAAAGTTTTACGAGGGTGTTTTCAGCCATAAATGTTCCTCAGATAGCATTTTTGTTGGTCTTTGGAGACATAAATAAATAGGTAGATAGATAGTTAGACAGAAAGATAGATAGATAGATTCCTAATTAGTACAATATATTTTCTGTTCATCTTAAAGATGGCAGCATTTCCAGCATGTTAGATAATTGATGATTGTTAAACCTCTTAGCTGTTTGTATTGTCTGTGAATGATTAGGTAATGACTTGTCAGAAACACATCCCTGCAGTGTAAAGAGCTTCATTTTTTCAGGTGAAGATATCTACAGTAGATATAAATCTTAGAATGCCACCACCAAAAAATATATACATCCTTTTGTCATAATTGTATTATATTCCCTATCTTTTTTATTTAACATAGAGTCACACCTATAAGTATTTTGACAATGACATAATTTTTGTAATGTTGCCTCTGTACACCACCACAATGGATTGGAAATGAAGCAATTGTCATTGTCCAAATACTTATGGACCTGATTGTATGTATACAGTAGAAATTATTTTATTCTTATTTAATATATGCAATATAGCTGGATGGGAAGTACATACTTATACTTGTGCTGTTATTGTAGAATGACTATCATTTGTAAAATGAACCACAATAAAAAAAAGTCGCATTGTAATGAAATATTATTCCTATGTATTAGCTGTGTATGAATAAACATGCTTGAAATGCTCAGAACCTGAGCCCGGAACTTTCCTTGTGACCACTCATTGGTTGCAGGAAAGAAAACTGGTATGTTTTACTGTAGGAATCATCCCTGATCGGTTTTAATGTTGGCATTCGTTTGTTTCTCTCAGCAAACTGGATGCGTTTATTTACGACGCGGCCGTACTGAACTACATGGCCGGTCGGGACGAAGGCTGCAAGCTCGTGACCATTGGAAGTGGCTACATCTTTGCTACTACAGGTTACGGCATTGCGTTACAGAAAGGCTCCCCCTGGAAACGTCAAGTGGACCTGGCCATTTTGGCCATCATTGGTGACGGTGAGTGCCTTTTCTCTAAATCCTACATGCTTGAATAAATGGCATAAACCCTTGTAACCTAAACCTACTTACAGTATATAAAGGCTTATTGCAACAGACATGGGCTGTCATGAAGATAAGCTTCAGCATGTTGGCCTAAGGACTGATAAAAGTCAAAGACTTTCATAAAAGGCCTGAGGACTGATAAAAGACTTTCATAAAAGTCAAAAATATCCATTATGCTGTCATGACATTGTCTTAAGTATTCATAAGCAAGAAAATCATGTTAATTGATGGCCATGATGGTAACTGATAACTGGTCAATGTGCCAAGTGTAGGAGCTGCTTCTACAGAGTTCTTTATTAAATGCCCAGTTTTCCATTGAACCTTATTTGGCAATTTACAACACCATTATGTGACTCTGACATACCAAAGGTTCTAACTTGCAGCAAGCTTGTGTCAAGAAAATACTCAGATGTTACATAAAACTTGATGAAAGCTTCCTTAGTGACACTTAGTGAATGTCTTTTTAAATGTTTGTGTAGTCCTATGAAATTATATAGATAGACAGACAGACAGACACCACTGACCATGGACTTCTCAAGCACAGGATTTCATGTTCATAAATATGTTTTTGATGTTATTATGGATTTTTTTTATTACCGCATGGAAGTAAACAGAATGCCTATTTGAATGGTTATATATTCTAATGTATTCCCTTTACTCTTATGTCAACAAGCAACTGAGTCACAGTGGCTTTAGCTCATATTATTAATGTAATTCCTTTGAACTATTTTTGTTTCAAAGCCATAGCACTAGTGCATAGTTTTAAATAAATTCTGCAAAATTATTATTTTTTAAACATTATATAGCTAATTATCTAATGAACAAAAGAAGGTGATTGAATATCTTTTGCAGAAATGTTTCTGGAAAGTTCTCATATTTTTATCATATGACGTAGCTCTTTAAATCAGCATTTTATGTCTAGCTCTTTAAAATGAAATGCATTCAAGAGGGAATCGCCAATCAGCTTTGCTGCATCTCCATACAACACCTGCCTAACAGAAGCCCTGATAAATGATGGAATAATAATTTTGGCAGACTTGCATGGAGTCAGCATATGGCTGATGCCGGAGTGTGTATTTTACTTATTCTCTGTACTGGAAAGTTTCACGACAGGATGATGTTCCTCCAATGTAGCTATAGCGGTGCTCGCTGAAGTGTGTAGGAGATAGCAGTGGCAGGATGACTGATAGCCTACTGTGTGTGTGTGTCTGTGACCAGGTGAAATGGAGGAACTGGAGGCCCAATGGCTGACCGGGATCTGCCACAATGAAAAGAATGAGGTCATGAGCAGTCAGCTAGATGTAGACAACATGGCCGGGGTATTTTACATGCTGGCTACGGCTATGGGTCTCAGCCTAATCACCTTTGTGTGGGAGCATCTGTTCTACTGGAGGCTTCGCTACTGCTTCACAGGAGTGTGCTCAGGAAAGCCAGGCCTGCTCTTCAGCATCAGCAGGGTAAATGCTAAAGGCTGATCCCTCCTGTCCTTTGCGCTATTAGAAAAGTATATCACACTTAGCAGTTGTACAGTTTGTTCATGAATATTCCATAATCCTTTTTTTATTTTGCATCACAAAACATGGAGCACTCTAGGTTGGTTGCTAGAAAGCTTTCCTATACTGAGTGCACTGCTGGTTGCCTTGGTTTTCCTGATAATGCCTTGTGTCTATATAAATTGCTTATATATTATCTACATAAATTATATTAGTGCAAAAAGACAAAATGAGTGGAAAACTATGTTTGTGGTGAAAACAGTGTCACTGTTAGTAGTGGTAGAGGAATCAATTTTCCAAAACTCTAAATTAGTTTTCTACTTCGCTGTTTGTAGATAAAATGGGGCAATCAATATGGCTGCATATGACAGTAGGTAAACAAGCTGAAGCTTAAGGATGCACAATGCACCATTCATCAGACCCAACTCAGACACTCATTTCTTCCCTGATGTGGTTGCAGTTTGAATGAAAAATTAACCTAACACAAACTTGTTCCTGCTTGATATTCAGTTTACTGTTTGGAATTATTCATCATTCCTAGCTGGAGACTAGCTGGCCGTTTCAGTAAGTGCCATAGTCAGCTCTATGTTTTAGTAGAACTTCCTGGTGTCGATTGGTATTGGGTGAACGTCTTGTCTTACTGACATTGTTGACGTAATGAAATGCAAAAATTTTAGAAAAGACATGCAAGACACTTACACATTTGTTGGCTAAAGAGGTGTGTAAAAGTGAGAGCCTGTTATGTGCAGTAATTATGTGATAAAGATGGAAATTAGCAACTTATAAGGTGAATGTGACATTAATATTCTCAGAATTTTCTTTTTATGTCTATGATGCATCTCCTTTATATGTTTAAGAAGCATTTGGATGACTTATTGTGTTTCTTAAAATCTAGAGAGCAGCATTTGTTCATTTTTTTTGTCTTGTACATTGTGTTCATGTTCCCTCTTACTTTTCTTAGGGTATTTGGAGTTGCATTCATGGAGTCCATATTGATATGAAGAAAAAGTCCCCAGACTTGGATTTCAGTCCTCAAGCCAACATGCTGAAGCTTATCAAGTCAGCCAAGCAGATGACAAACATGACCAACTTAAGTGGTTCGAGGGTAAATTCACCCAAACGCAGTGGAGAGTTTGTGCACTCAGCCGGGCCCATGATCATGGATCTGATGTCGGAGAAAGGAAACTTTGTCTACACTGACAGCCGAAGCTATGCCCAAAAAGACGTCTATGCTAACTCTAGTGACATCCAGAGCTACCTGGCTAACCGGCACAAGGACCACCTGAACAACTACATCTTCCAGGGCCAACACCCACTTACACTAAACGAGTCCAACCCCAACACTGTAGAGGTGGCTATGAGTGCAGATGCAGCTCAGACTGCTGCAAAACCCAGGGCTCTTTGGAAAAAGTCTGTGGATGCATTACGACAAAGCCAGACACCTGACATGCTGGTTCCAGACCCCCGTCTGTCCATGAAGAGTCAGCGCTACCTGCCAGAGGAGGCAGCCCACTCCGACATCTCTGACTGCTCAAGCAGAGCCGCCTCTTACAAGGATCCCGAGAACAACAAGCACCTGAAACCAAAGGACAGCTTAAAAAAAAGATCGATGACGTCAAAATACCCTAGGGATTGCAGCGAAGTGGAGCTGTCCTACTTAAAAAATAAGCAGGGCGGAACAGGACGAGAAAAAATCTACACCATAGACTCTGACCGGGAGCTGAGTCTGCATTCGGAACCAGTACATTTTAGAGAAAACAGAGGCCTTGCGGCTGATGATTTGGATTTCCCTGAAATGTACTCTGACCATAATGACAACTACAGGAAGTGCGACCAGCCCATCATCCATTTGAATAGCAGTCCCCTCCATCACACTGATGTGGACCTCCTGCCAGACAACGTCTTCAACAAACATTACAGCTTAAAGGACAAGAGCCTCAGTCCGCACGAAGGCAACGACCGCTACAAACAAACCCACTGCCGGAGTTGCCTGTCAAAGGTACCAAACTATGCGACAGGACCCTATGGCCCCATGCGCTCACCTTACAACCGGTGCGAGGCCTGCGTCCACATGTGCAATCTGTATGACATTAGTGAAGATCAGATGTTACAGGAGGCCTTGATCAATCCCAGCATACAGCAAGACGACTTGTTCAGCCATTACTGGCCCCAGACGGATGGGCCTCATGTGCAGAAGAGGAACAAGCTACGGCTTAGTCGTCAGCACTCCGTTGACAACATCATGCTTGAGAAACCCAAAGAGGTTGACCTCAACAGGCCGGCACGCAGCGTCAGCCTCAAAGAGAAGGACCGCTTCCTGGAGGACGGCTCGTATGCAAACCTGTTCAGCAAGTCGGACAAACTGTTTGGCAGCAGGTCCATGCTCTTCAACCACAACTTGGAGGAGAGCAAACGCAGCAAGTCGCTTTACCCTGATCATACAACGGACAACCCATTCATGCAGGCAATACAGGATGACACACGCCTAGTCCATGGCAGGAGCTCGTCTGACATTTACAAACAATTTGCTCCTATCAAAACGAGGAACGAAAACAATCTGAGGTCCTCTGTGAAGTCCACCACTTCATACTGTTCCAGGGATGGTCGAATACCCAATGACTTGTATATTTCAGAGCATGCGATGCCTTTTGTAGCCAACAAGACGAGTGCATACTCAGCTCCTCGGGTCCTCAGTTCTTCTCAGTTCAGCAATAGACGAGTGTATAAGAAAATACCTAGCCTTGAATCAGACGTTTAATGCTCTGTCGTTGTATAATTAAAAATTATTATTCACTTAGGGCACCATAGTCGGCCACATGATAAATGGAAAAACTGCTAACTAAACTGTTTTTTTTCATACATCAGTAGTCATCCTCCTGAATAGCGCTTGCCAAAGGTTTTCAGCATTTGTTATTTACCCTGTAGGAAAGCAAATATTTCCTGGGCAAGCTATGAAAGCCCTGTTAGTCAGGTTTTATGCTGGGGAAACTGGGTCCAGGGCTGGCTGACCCTACAGTCACCTCAGAGGTGTGTGTATTATTGAAAAGGCAATTACTGAGACAGATGGACCACTTTGAAGTGGGCCAGATTGTAGCCTAGCCATGGCAAATTTGGAGTTGTTTACTGAATAAACCTTAGGCAAGCAAGGAGTGTTTCAACAAAAGGAAGCATAACATTGCATTGCTTTTATTATCTATTACTATAGAGTTGGGATTTTTGGCATTCTAATCCCTATTTAGACCTTTAGAATTTTAGCTTATGTGGTAGCACAATAATCATTAGTTACCCTCATGTCCTTGCTTTTTAAACTTCTCAATTACTGGCAGGAAGATTATTTTGCACGTACTTACTTATTTATTTACGTATTTATTTATTTTATTAGAAATACAACTCATTTACATTTACACGAAACAATGTTTATGACAGATTAAAGCTGGTTGTGCCGGCGCAATGAAAGCTTGACATGTACCAAGTAAGTCTGTTTGGCCGATTAATGTCTGGGAATGTTTTATTGATCCCCCATCCGAAACTCCGAAACAGGGTACTGACGATTTTTTTGGTTGTCTGTTGACTTTACATTTGAACTTCACTTGTAATCCATTACATTGAGTACTTGAGTGCACTGTGAAATCAGAGCATTACTGAATGACTGTTGTTTACTTTTTGCCGGGTGGCTGCAATGCCTACAGTATGGTTGCTGTGTTCTTGCCATTAGGTCAGTTCCAAACAGCTTAGATAAGTTCAAATATATATGTTGGGTTTCACCAAGTTACCTGTTCATAAGTTATTAGATCAAAATGCACAATATCTTATCAATGTTAAGGGTTCTGTAAGTGTTCTTAGCTTCCTAAAATGGTTCCTTGGAATGGAAAATCCTTAATTGTAGGGATCAATATGAATAAAGATTCCTCAAGAGGAACAAACTGAAGCACTATTTAGGATTGTAGATAAGTACCTTTTAGGGTTCTGAACAACAAATAAATTGGTAGCTTTGTGTACTTTTGCTCTCTGAAGAATGGCCAACTCAATGGCCAAAGGTAATGAAAGTGCTTTATTGTAGGATTCTACATTAGATTACAGGATTCCCTCAAAATAACAAACTGATGTACCTTTTAGGTCCTTGTTGTACTCTTATTTCCTAGGCGTATAAGGTATTCTGTTTCAATAACTAATAAATTGGTAACTTGCATAATTTCACTGTCTCAACAGATTCATAACTGTACTCTTGGGAAAAGGATCCCCCAAACGTTTGTTGTGTAGGTAAAGGTTCTTAGCTTTTTAAACAGGCTCTACTTGAAACTCTGTTAAGGAAAACGGACTATTGTAGGATTCTACTATATATTGAAGGATTTCTCCATGAAGGACAAGCTGTCATTCAAGTACCCTTCTGCACTTAGGTATTGATTGAATAAACTGACAAGTTGGTGTTCTTTTTCCTCTCAGAAGGATCACCAACTCAATGGCCAAAATCTCTGAAATTTGTCTTCTGCAGACATGATGCAGAGCTGTAGTCTAAGGAGAAAAAGGGTTCCTCAAGGGTTCTTTGGATAGGTAAGAGTTTTAACTTTCTAAGGGGGTTTACTTAGAACCCTCTTAGAAAAGGAAACCCTCTTTTGTAGAATCCAACTAAAACCTTTAAGGAGTCTCCCAGAAAGTCAAACTGAAGCACCATTTATGGTTCTGGATTTTAAAAGTTTTCCATATAAGTATAAGGAATTCTGATGGAACAATTAATAAATAGGAAACATGGTGCAGGTTTGCTCTCTCAAATATGGCCAGTAACTCTTTCACAGAGGACTACCAAGCCAAATTCTCTTAACATTTTGTTCTACAGAGCTGCACTTATGGAAAAGAAGGGATCCTCAAGGGTTCCATGGATAAGTAGGGCTTCTCAGCTTTCTAAAGGGGTTCAACTTGAAATCCTCCCTGAAAGGAAAACCCTCAGTTCTAGGGTCCAAGTGTATTTAGAACCTTTAAGGATTTCCCCTCGAGTGGCAAACTAAAGTACCCCTCTAGAGTTCTAGATTTATGTATTTTGGTTGAATAACTAATAAACTGGAAACTTGGTGTACTTTCACTCTCTAAAAGATGGTCAACACAATGGCCAAAACCTCTTAAAATCTTCTGCTGCAAACCTGACACAGAGCTGCACTCTTAGGAAAAAGGCTTTTCTCAAGGGTTCTTTGAATAGGTAAGGGTTCTTAGCTTTCTAAAGGAGTTCACTCTTGTGAAGTCACAAGAGAAAACACTTTATGGTAGAACCATATAGAAGGTTCTACATAGAACCTGTAGAAAATGGAAGAAAATTATAGATTTTTAAAGAAACCTTCAGGATTCTGTGGTTTCTAAGAGTGCTTATGGTGAATTTTGTACTGAATTAGACCTTATATCCAAATCCAATACCTCAGGATCATTCTGTGTTGTGAACGGTCATTGATTCTAGTTCAATCAAGAACAGTTTGCTGATTTTTCTTCTCTAACTCATGTACAAAGGTCTCATTAATGCTTTCTCCTGACTAGGATTGTGAAGACCAGAATCACTCAAGGCTTTCCGAGGTTCATTTCATGCAACTCTCTGAAGCTCTTAAGGAATAAAACATAATGTAGTATGCACTGGAAAGTAATAAATGATTTAGTAGTGTTATGTTCCAGATTCGAAACATTATCACTCCAAAATTGTTTATTTTAAAATAGCAACACATCCCAGTGTTTTATAACTCTTACACCATATCAATTTGCCAATTATTAAAATTTTTATGCATTAAAGAACACGCTGGACTTTTTTTTTTTTTATCCATTTATAGTTATATATATAATGTTGTGGAACATCCAGAAAAGAAGTTCTCACTTACATTATAGCAGCTATAAACAGTCATTCCCTTACTAGCCTCTCTTCATACTCTTCAAGTTAATAAAGCAAGAAACAAGCTGCATAAGTCCCTGTGAATAAGCTGTTACTAAAGAAATGATAATGATGATGAGCTACCAATGTAAAACTAATACCTTCTGACCAATCAAAATCGTGAATTTTACATCCCTATGTTATAAGGAAGCATAAATGAGACATTACTCTGTTTTTTCTTAAATCAGGAAATCACAGACTGGATTGAAATTAATGACCACTGGGTTGGCCTTCATGTGAAAGCTCAAAAGCACTCATATGTGTTGTATTCAGCAAGCGATTCTTTATTCTTTCATCTTCATTTGGTGTTTACTCGTCGAAGGTCTTTCAGTGGAGTCACTTTAATAAGAAACACAATTAGACACGAGCGAGCCAAGAGGCGTTTCTGCTCACCCAGCCATGTTCGAATCGAGGATGCTGCTCACGACTCCAGGTCTTATATTTTAAAAAATAATAATAATGCAAGCTTTTTCATTGGTTTTAATATATTCAGAGGATGATGTTATATTATGAGACAAGCATTTAAGGACCGATGTTTAATGCTGCAATGGGCCAGTTTTCATATCACCATCTCCCAAAGGAATTCTTGCTCTTTCCTGTGAGATTAATCCAGCGTTCAGAGAACGTTTGAGATTTAGAACCTTTAGTATGTATCATGAACATGTTTATCTGATTAAGTGCTGCTTGACGAAGCTAATGTGTAAGTAATATGCACATGTAAAATATCAAGGTCTTGTAACCATGTATAACATTTAATTTGAGGTTTTTTTTTAATGTCACACTCTTAATAACTCTTAATAATAATCCCGCTCCTTAAGTTGAGCAGTAATGTATTTTGATTATCTGAAAAATATTAGAGGCATGCAACCCAACTGTAATGCTTTATACGCTTTTGTTATGATCTTACGGTCCACTTATTTGTAACAGGGTGAAAATATTACCTGCTGTACAGAAACAGCATGATCATTTTCACGACAATGCTGCTGTCGCTGTTGGAGGAAGGGGGGGGGATCCAGGTGTTTTGTTATTTTGCGAACCACAGCTGTGTTTTTCTCCCGTGTCCCTGCTGTAAGGTGAATAACCTCGCTTTATTCCTCAGCATCACCAGCTATTTGACTCCACACTCCAGCTGTAAAGACTGGGGGGAAAATCCTTTTCCGAGGTGACTGTACTCCCTCCCACAAAGATACAACCCCCTTTATTTTTTCATCTATTAATTGTTTTCTTTTTTTAATTGTATTGTTTGCTGTAACAAAAGAGCTTTTGAAAACAAATCCCTCAAGGACAGAAGGAACTATTTTAAATATAAGACACATGTAAAATCATTTGTAAATTCATATTCAAATGCATCATTATGGAAAATAAGGTTTTTTTTAATGTGTGATTTATTTTCAGACTTGCTGCTGATGCTAAATGCTAGAGTAGCATGTATTTATTTGTTTGTTCTTTCTATTTTCTATCATTTTTTCTACCTTCATTTCTTTCTTTCTGAGAGTGTTTGTTTATTTATTTATAAATATTATTTAAATGTATTATTTTCTACCATCTCTTTCTTTCTGAGAAAATGTTTGTAGATTAATTATGTATTTTTGCATTTATTCCTTTTCTACTATCTTTTTCATTATTTATTTTTCTTTGTTTTTTCTTTCTGAGTAAATGTTTATTTATTCATTCATTTATTTGTTTGTTTGTTTATAAATTCATTTATTTATTTTTAAATGTATTCTCTTTCTTTCTTTCTTTCTTTCACTGTCTGCAAACATTCACATGAATCAAATGGGGATTGTAGCCATGTAAATTTTTTTGAGAATTAAAAAAAAAAGGAGGAATTGATTAATTTATTATTTATTTCTCCTCAGTTGGCTTGCAGGTGATTTTGGATGATGCATGTCTCATAGATAAAGCATTACATAAAGAGTGTGAAGTATGATACTCTTCCACAAACTACTTAAAACCAAAAATTTTTTATTTTCTTTTTTTTTCCAGTTAGTGTGTGTGTACTTGAGGATGATTTCTGGTATGTGTTTTCGGTTGGTCATATCTGATATGCGAGAATGTGCAGGTCAGGGATCATTTGCAACTGCAGGCAAAAGGGCATGATTTAAGTGTGATTTCAGGTTTAGGATGAATTGCCATCCATAGTTTATAAAGAATCTTAAGTATGGCATTTTTTGATTTATGTTTCATAGTGCAGATGTGAATTTAAAATAGCTCAGATGATTATTGCTATAAGGAAGTGCTAAAGAACTAGATTAGGCAAAGTAGTTGAGTCGATAAGAGACAATTAGTACTTTCTCAATTTTAAATTGAATGCAAATTAAGGAGTAATTGTGTTGTCTGTTGGTGAGTGTTTATTCTCAGAATTATTTTCCTGCAAAGATTCAGGTTTAGGATGTTTATTTCCTCTGTGGTCATGTTTGTGTTTGAGAGTCGTCTTTTCAGCATCTTATCGCCCACTAATAGAGCCATTTTCCCTCCAAACAAATCCATAAAATCCTCTTTGAATCGTATAAACAGATAACACGATGAGTCTCCATTTGAAGCTGATGGAGTCGATCCATCAAGGTGAGTTTTATGTCCCGGAAAAAAACCATCAAGATTACATGACGGTAATAATCTAAAAAAAAATAAAAAAGAAAACGTTACTCTATGCAATATACAAAATGAGTAACACAAAGTTTGCATAAGGATCGTGTTCATAGGGCTTCATGACATTAACATACACCCTTTATGGGATTTGATATAAGCATACACTACTATTTATGAAGTCTTATTCCAATAGGGGTTCAATAAGACTTGTGTTGCTCTTGTCAATTCTGAAGACAAGTTGGTATAACACCCGAGCTGGTGACATAAGGTCGTTATGACACGTTGTTGTTGTTGTTGTTGTTGTTACACTTGTAACATAATAGTGATGACATCACAGTATTACAGTGGCACAGAATTGGCATAAGTGTTCATAAAGATACATAACTCTTGTCATTGCAGTACCATGTTATTGGCATAAATATTCATAAAGATGTATAACTCACACTGTCACAGAACTGCCGTAAATATTCATAAAAGTACATACCTCTTGTTATTACAATGTGTCATTACAGTATCTGAGGCCTGTTGGCATAAGCCTGTAATAAAATGTTTATGTAGGTTTATATCCGTTATCTTGAAGGGCTTATGTAGGTGATATGTAGCCTATTAAAGTAAGCCTTTATAAATGCTTATATAATTTTTTAGCAATTGTCTTGAATGGCGCACACACACACACAAATCAAATATATATATAAATATAAGTAAAAGTGTTATGTAGCCCTTTGTAGCTGTTAGAATAAACCTTATAAATTTTTGTCAGATGTCGTGAAAGGTTTATGTAGGTGTTTTGAAGCCCTATGAACAATATCCTCAAAGTAAAGCTTTTTTTAGGCTTACTTTTTGAAATAAAATGTCAAAATCAGACTTTGTTTTAAAATCCAGAACAAACTGATCTGTTCACAGCGGGCTAATTTCAGAGACAAGACTACGAGATGTTCAGAGTAAAGACAGGAACAGAATCCTTCATGCGCTACTGCGTTCACTTACCCGTAATTAAGCCTTACATTCTAGTGATACAATACAGATGGAAATGTAATTTAAATGTAAATGAAGACGCCTGATGATCAGCAGAAGGTTATCGTCTTGGATATCGCTTTCAGCTCGAGTTCCCCTCGTTGTGCGTTGAAGTATGCGTCGAGTTTCGTGTTCATTTCATGTGAGGCGGTGGATGATTGTTGAGTGGGATTTTGAGCAAAAGTGAGTTAGGAAATGTTGCAAGCAATGATTTAGTTTTAACAATTTGTGTTGCATGACTTTGTGCACAATGGACGAGTAAAAAGTACAATAAGCGAGATTGCATTCAGGTTAGAGAGGGAGAGCGAGAGAGAGAGAGAAAGTTCTGCTTCCTGTTTCCTTGTTAAAATTAATTTTTTATTTTACATGCACTTAAATCATTGGTTCTGTCTCTGTTTGTTTTGGGGGGTTTTTTGTACTATTTATTTTATTTTTTAAATAATTAACCGTTATCACCTTGTGCACACACTTAAAATGTCTTTTGACAGACTTTCAGCTTTCAGGCAAACTGCATGAGAAAGTACTAATTCAGTAGGATGGTTGAAACATATCCTGCTTTCGCTGAACTACATTGCTTCCTATCGTTTGTAATATAAAAAGTAGTCTAGACAGCGGTATTGTTTTATGTTCGATGATTCATTTTGTGTGTGTAAGATCTTGTTAAGGGGGCGTGTCTTCAGATGTTATGTGTAAATACGTTGCTGATGGCGGAAAAATGAAGCGGGGTTCTACAAGATGTAAAAAAAAAATATGTACATAAGTTTCATTTTCTAATAAAGGCGCTTTCTGCCACTTTATACGAACACTCACTGTCTGACTAGATGATTTTGAAAGCCAGATGAAGGGCAACACAGCCCGGCTGTGGGGGGTGGGGGCAGATGTGGCGAAGACTAGGGGCAGACGTTGATTGATGGTTGATGATTGACAGCTCTGGTGAGTTTAACAGCTCTGGTGATTGAGCTGTTGAGCTGGTGAAGTCGTAAAAGCATGGGTGGGTGCATGATGTAGAGTATCTCTAAACCACAGCTGAGGGTGAGATTATTAAATATGACCAGTAATTCAGATTTAGGTTTAATCTATGCTTGTGTTTTTGTCTTAATGAATATGCAATTCTCGAGGCAGAGTCAGTGCAAGTAGATTCATTTAATATCTGTAGCTGGAAAGTCACATTTATAAAACAAATAAAGTATTGAAAATAATTCAGTTCGTGAAATACTTGTTTTTTAATGTAAAATAATACAACTATAGGCAAAGAACAGAAATTATTTAATCACCATCATCATCATCATCATCATTATTTCCAAATGTATTTTGTTATCAATAAATTTTTTATCTTATGTTCTCAAAATGTCATCGCATTACCTGAAAATAATTACTTTCCTTTAATGTTTGGTAATAAACCAAATATAAACAAGTAGTATGTAGTTTACTAATGATAAATATTGCTAAATATTGTATATAATGTTTTCTTTTTTAAGTATAAGGTTTAAAACTTCATAGTAAAGGTTTTATTTAATTAATGCTTAAAATAAAATAAACAATAGAAAACGTTTATCTTTGGGAATCCCTGGCATCGGGATTCTTTTATTTTGTTCAAGTTGTTTAATTAATGTATTTGCTAATTCTTTATAAATAAAGAGAAAAGCAACATTATAAGCAATTACTGAACTACTTAACCTTTTTAAAAAATGAATAGCTCACTCTGCTTTTTTATGAAGTCATTTATGTGACTATTTTTTGTAATCACTATGCAAATATTCAGAGATTACAAAAAAGTTTAACTTTGTCATGTTTATACACATGTAAGTAATTTTTAATTATGATTTTGGTTTTATCTTAAATTTGTTTTCCTCACATTTAGGAAATTATCCCCTCAGAACATGATGGGCGGATCATCTCTGCTTTTCTTTTTCATTTCTTTTTTTAGGCAGCATCAAAGCAATCGTTTATTCTCTTAATCTTCCTGTCTGTGGATCTTTGAGACAGTGTTGGCAATATAAGGGAAATCAGTAGTGATTTAATGCTCTCTGTCTGCATCACTCAAGGATATTTTCTACTAAAGAAGTTGTTCAGTTTCTTAGAAAAATAGTGGCAGTATAATGGTGATTTCTTGATCAAGTGTACAATTGGAGGGGGACACACCAATTTTCCTTAACAAACGGAAATGTATTTAAAAAGAATAGACATACAAAAATATATAAATAGAATAGATGAAGACAAGACATATCTGTTGTTAGGGAAAATTAAAGCAGGATATATAGAAATATTTTCTCCTGTATATTGGGGGGGGCAGATTGGTAATTCCTCAACAGTGGGGGGGGCAACCCCCCCAAAAAGTGCGTGGTTATGTGTGAAAAACACAGGATAATATGAAACGTTTTCAAAATAGTGTTATTTTTTTCACTATTGAATGAATTACTGAATTACTCTACAGTTAATTCATCGCTACTTCAGCTGCACAGTTAGACACTACAAATCTGCAGAATGAATCATCATCATTATCATCATCTTCTCAAAATCTCATCAATAGTGAAAAAAATAACACTATTTTGAAAAAGTGAGGAAAGGTTCAAAGCATTTCGTTGGCAGAGAATACATCTGCCCACAGGACGTCCACAACACCCTACTATTTCCCCATGCTGTGGGAGCTTCTATCACTCAGAAACCATGTGAATTCAAACAGTAACTGTAATCCTAAAACTATGTTCTAAACATGCTAATTTTCAGTAGCAAACTAGCACTTGGACCACCCAATGTCCATACCATGGTTACACCCTTGTGTTCACATGTGATTGCGTGAGTAAGCCGTGCACTTTGAGATGTTGTGGCCTGAAATGACACATGACATCATGTAAATAATGTGGGATCCATCCATCTTCTACCACTTAATCCTTCTTCAAGGTCGCAGTGAACCTGGAGCCTATCACAGGAAGCATCGAGCACAAGGTGGGGTACACCCTGGACAGGGTGCCAGTCCATCACGGCATAATCACATACACACTCACACACCCATTCATACACTACAGACACTTTAGACACACCAATCTGCCTACCATGCATGTCTTTGGACTGGGGGAGGAAACCAGAGTACCTGGAGGAAACCCCGCAGCACGGGGAGAACATGC
>JAOUWY010000043.1:16065601-16082348 GCA_025728095.1 Prietella phreatophila | reverse complement strand
AGAACCTCTGCTTTAAAGACGGCAGAAATATCGTCAATATGGCCGCCTGGATTAGCTCGGCGTTACTAAACAAAACAAGAGAACTACATTTCCCATGAGCAGTTCATTCACACTTCCGTGTTTCTTCTTCGTGGACTGTCTTGCGCTCCGTCACGAGACCGAGTATGATTGTTAGTCATGGGCGACGAAGCGTCTCTGCTGGTTCTTCAGCCTTAGCTGGCTAATTTTAACAGCTTTAAAAAAAAAGTTTTGTACCTTTTTTTTTTTTTAAACACCACTGACATGGCTAACAACATAGCGAAGAAGGTCTCGTGGTCTGGAGAAGGGACGCCGCTTCTGAACGGGGCTGAGGAGAGCAGATACAGCGGGCAGGTTAGCAGACAACAGCACAGACAACAGCACAGACACTTCGCCTTGTGACAGTCCGAGAGATGACTAAATGAACATGATGTTAAAAACACTGTGGGGTTTTGCATTGTGTAAGTGATTGATATCAGAAGCAGGGATGCTAGATTTCTGGAGTTAACCAGGTGGTCTAGTTGTCTGGTTAGCTGGGTAGGAAGGGGACTTTACGGGGACCCGTATTCGTGGTTTTGCGCTCGTCATTTTGTACTTGAAGCTATAAAATATCCATAGTGACAGCAGTATTTTCATTTTCGCGAGGCTGCAATGAGAACAGCAGGTGTTTTGCAATCCTGGAATGTTAAAATCCCTCTGCTTCCTAAATTAGTTTAGTTGCAGAAGTGTTTGGTGAAGTTGGGTCATAATCAGAAAGCTAGAAATCTCTGATATAATGCATCTTTTTTTTTATATAAACATTTTTTTGTGTTTTTATTTTATAGCCATCCGGAGGCAATATGTTTCACATAGGCAGGATGAGCACTGTGGATCTGGAGGAGCAGGCTATAATGGCAGAAGAGGTAAAACTCACAATCTTCACCTCTGACATACAAAATATTACACACTCCGTGTCAAAGCTCTTTATTATTGTGTCAGAGAATGCTGGAAGGAGATATTAGTCAAAAATACGTCTTTTGTTCCCCCTTAATAAAAACCATGATCGACCTCTGAATCTGGAGTGATTAACATTGCGGTTACTGTAAATTCCTGTGTGTACACACTCCAGTTTCTATGGGCAGGACTAATCCTTATTCCTCTTTGTGGTTAGCAGATATGGAAATCAGAAGTGGTTTTTCAGAGCTTGTTGTATCGGTCTCTTAGAATCTAGAAAAAGGTATTCTCATCCTGTACTTGTCTCGGGTTCATCCAATTAAATGTTCTGTAGAAAGTACACGTCCCACCCCCGGGGGTGAGTCTTGCTCTATAGTAGCAGCTCATTAGTTTTTTGTGTATTTGGCCATGTGTCTTTCTGCAAACTTTCCCCTTTTCCAATCATCTCTTGTGTAGAATATATCTTTGGAGTGCTTTGATTTGGAAAAGGGTGAAGTTTGTGTGGTTTTGCGAGGCTGAATCGCTGTCAGAGCTTCTCCATCAGTAAGAGTCAGTAATGTTATTTTATCTACCACTCAGATGTCTCTTGGTGATGACCCTGATGCTTGATTTCATGTCAAACACCTACTACCTAACTCTAAAAACACTCTGTGTCTAAGATATCGTCATGGTTAAAGTAGGCAGGCATGGAGTCATGAAGGAAAGGAAATACGTCACCATATAAAATCAAATCATAGCTCTTAATTCGTTTCAAGGGGCCTTCAATAAGCTGCTCACCAAGAATGGCTTGTTTAAATGTTTTTGAAATGGATTTTACTCTTAGGTCACAGTCCAGGATGTAATCTGTGTTGAATAAACAGTCAGACGGTCATAAAGAGTCTTTGTCTAAATATTTCTTGCTGAAGAAACTAAAGCGCTTTACTGACTGACTTCCACTCAGGAGGAAAATCTGATTCAGTGTTCTAGTTTTAGAAATGAGACAGACTGAATCTTATTTCGTCTGATGTATTTTTTTTTTCTTGTAGCTGGCATGAACTTTGGTATAATTAGTCAGCTTCAGAATTGTTGGCATCCTGTTTGATGATAATATTCACCCTGATTTGCAATGTCTTTTTCCTGATAACAGTATTTTCTGAAAAAGAAAGAAAGAAAAAAATTGGTGGTAATCGTTACCACTTCAGGGAGGGTCTAAGACCATTTAAAAGTCTCTCAAGCATTGTTTAAGTTCTGAAGGGTGCCAATAATTTTGCAACAAGTCTTTTACAGAATAGGATTGTGCTCCTTGAAAGAATAGTGCATTCAAATGAAACTATACAGTGGTCCCATATATGTGAACTCAAAATACCACTTATGCCCTGTGATGTCCGGAATTATTAGCACCCTTCTGGAAAATGAGCGAGAAGCAAGAAAACATGCACCTTGAAGGGTGCCAATAATATTGTTACAAATGTTTGTTTATTTGTCATGAGGGGAGGGGTGGGGAAGGGGCGTTTACTGAAAGAAATTGTGCTGCATGAAGGAATATTGCATTAAAATAAAAATCTACACTGTTTTAGCTCAAATAATCTCTCACACCATGTGAGCTCCAGAATTATTGGTACCCTTCATGAAAATAAGCAAAAAAGGAATAACTCGTACAACTGTGATGGGTGCCAATACTTTTGAAACAAACATTTTTACAGAACAAAATAATTACACTCCTTAAAGGAATATTACATTTAAAATAAGCCTACACATCCATTCTATTTGTTTAAACGCTCACTCTTGTAAAGTCCATAAATAATGGCACCTTTCTTGAAAATGAGGTAAATAATTGGCAATAATTTTGCATCCAGAACACAGTTGTACACTTTGAAAGTATATTGCATTAAAAAAACACTATACAATCTTCCCATTTATTTAAACGCTAGATTTCACTCATGCGTGCTCAATTCCAAAACTGTTGGCACCCCTCATGAAAATGTGCAACATAAATAAAAGCTATCCATGCTTCTATGTCCTAATATTTTTTTTCCCCAGCAGGACCCTGTGAGGCACAGACCAAGTGAAATTCCGCACAATGAGAATTTGCTTTCGCTCAAATATGAGGTAATTCACTTAAAATGTCCCGATCTCTGAGAACACGAGGCTCTCAGTCCAGAACTGGTTTGGAATGCTTGTAAAATCGAGTGCTTTCGGTGCGAGGTGACTTCAGTTAAGCTGGGAAAGGTCTTTAGTTCATCTGGAGGGAAAAAATATGTGTAGATTGTTAATAGCATCAAAAATGTTTAACAATAATAATAAATTTAGACCTGTAAATGTCACATATAGTAAACAATCTAAATAATCATTAAGGCATGATGTTTGTTCGTTTGACACGTCTTTTTTTTTAATGTGTTTACAGGCACATTTATTGTTCATGATACAACTTAGTTCATGTTATTAGGTACATTATAATAGCTGTAAACAGTTATTCCTTCACTAGCCTCTCTTTTTTTTGTGATCTTCTAAATTAAATAAGTCCAAACATATAAAAGTGTTAAAGTTACCGCTTTATCTCTGACTTTTAGAAAGCGCCCTCAGACCAATCAGATTGCAGAACTGAACAGTGCTGTGGTATCAGTTTTATTAACATGTACTGCACTGTTTGTTTCAGAGTCTGGACTATGACAACAGTGAGAATCAGTTGTTTCTGGATGAGGAAAGGCGCATGAGTCACATGGTCAGTGACAAACCAGCGCAATACAGATGACCGATATTACATTATTTCATATGTTTATTATAAATTGAATTCTCATGATCTGTATGTGTTCAGAGCTTTAGATGTCTGGAGATCAGTCGCTGGTTCATTTGCGGGCTCATCGGCATCCTGACAGGACTCATCGCTTGCTTCATCGACGTCGTGGTGGAGAAGCTGGCTGGACTGAAGTACGATGTGGTCAAGGAGAGTATCCTTATTCCTACAACATGCAGAGCAAAATAATCTAATATAATATCAACTTAATCACGGCACAAAGATCGAGTGGATCATTTAAATGCTAAAAACTTTGTGATTTAAAGTGACAGTTTGTGAACTTTTCATAACATCATAAATTAGCGTTAATGAATTAGTAGCTAATGTGAGATGAACTCTGCTGGTGATGTGAAGTATGATCACATTTGTGAATGGCTGCAGTTGTTTAAGCTGGAATTGAGAGGCAGCACTCAATTGGACGTACTTTTTTAGGAAAGCATAAATTGGTAATTCAGAAGGTGTTTTTTTTTGGGGGGGGGGGATGTATATCTTCAGGGTACTGATGTTTTCCTGTGAGTTGCTTGCAGTTAGGGGGCTGCAACTGATGGTTTATTTCATAATCGATTACTTGGCCGATTATTTTTTCGATTAATCGGATGGGGCAGCGCAAGCTTTTAGCACCATTTTTTGTTTATTTAAAATAAAATCCACAAACTGAGTGTTAAATATAACTTCACACTATTTTTCCAAAATAGAAAAGAACCCAATACACACACACCCACCAATATATATATTATTAAATTAGAACTGTAGTTTAATTCTGTGCTTTTTGTGCATCCATAAAAAATAATGAATAAATACGTATATACAGTATAAACTAAAATAATAATAAAAAAATATATATTCTTATTATTACAAAAAAATTTTTTAAATAGTATTTATGCATTATTTTTTATGGATGTTTACTTTTGATCATAGTGTGTTAATTAGACATTACAGATCTTACTTGCGCTTCCACACTCTGTATCAGCATGTCTACACAGCGCGTGATCAGCAACACGGCCTCGTTACTAACAGATCACTTCTGTTATAATAAACGATAGAATTTACACTGCAAGCGTGCAAATACAACAAATAATGACAATAAACTTAAATTAAACTAAACCTTTTAAGCCACACGCACCAGTTTCCCCCAAAGCCCTTACACACAGTGGAGCATTTTGGATTTAAACAAATTGGTGCTCGTGCAGCACTGTTTGATTTCCACAGTTTTTAATATAAAATGCTCACCTGCCTTTGAGGACTTTGTTCTTCAGTCACATAATGATTTCTCCTCCGTCTGATGGTGACTGAGGTCATGTTGCGAATAAAAGGTAATGCTGACAGAAACAGTAAACTAAAGAAAGTAATTGTCTGCGACTCTGGGTATCTGCTAATGCTAGCATGTGTATGACATCATGTGCTATTGAAATGAAGCCGCTTATACTTCCGGTTAGTAAAAAAAAAACACTAGTAATATATTTGAGATGATATTACCTTTCTAAAATCCACACACTAGACGATAGAGTATGTAGTGCATAGTGTAAGTACTTCATTTGGGACACAACTTTAGTATTTACTCTCCGAAGCATGTTTTAGGAAGAGAAGTAACGTAATGAGTAAACGCACCCCGTGCCACGTTCAGACCAACTAATCGATAATAAGATTCGTTGACAACGATTTTCATAATTGATTATTATTGATTTTATCGATTAGTTGTTGCAGCTCTACTTGCAATAATACATTTCTAAAAGTTTCATTCTGTCACTCTAATGCTGTATTGTTTAACACAAACATAAAAAAATAACCCTAGGCAAAAATTACTAAATGGTCAACTCTATCTGTCTCTCTATCCATTTATTAATTTCTTCATTCATTCTTGCTTTATGTTCATACGCAATTGGTAGAACTGGTATGAATCTACATTTGTATGTTTATGTTTAATAGATTAAGCAAAAAAAAAATCATAATGATGGTTAATTGTTTAGCTGCAATTTTAAATCTTGAGTAAAATGTTTCTTCAGCAAATATGGCTCTGTGGTGCTTTAATAAATATTTACTAGCCTCTGTGCAGTAATTAGTGAATAAATAAACAAATAAATAAAATAGTCTGAGAGTCAGCTTTCTGAATCTGGGCGTCTTTGTTCAATGATTATGCATATTAATGATGTCATTAACTAAACAACCAGACATTGAGAAATTCACCAAAGATGGAGGTCTGTCCGTCTCTCTGATCCTGTGGGTGGTCCTCAACTCAGCCTTCGTCATGTTCGGAGCCATCATCGTCGCTTTCATTGAAGTCCGTGTTAATCTGTTGTTCAGCTAAATTTCGTGATTCGGCTTTCTCAGATTGCTTCACTGGAATGATTTGAATCTCACTAATTGATTCTTTTTTGTTGTTATTGTTGTTGTTTTATTCTCGGCTCTTTGTAGTCCAAAAAAAGAGAGAGACCCAGTGTTTTACTACTGTTTTGTTCCTTATTATTTCTTATAAAATCCAGCTCGTATTGTGATAAGGTCAATGTTATAAAATAAAGGATGATATTAATTGCATGTACATGAAAAATCACAATACAATTTAACAAAATGTTGCAGAGTTTATATTGCTTTAAGTAATATAACAATAAGACAAGTATTATTAAATATTAATTGGTTGATGATAAACACACACAGTATATGTTTTTTTTTTATACCCAGCCAAACACTTGAAATTAGGAAAGTATTTTTATTTGTTTGTTATTCTGCTTTGATGAACATCTTTCAAAATGAGCAAAGAAGTTAATTATTTTTGCAAAGTAAAAAGTACCTTTATTTATTTATTTGTTTGTTTGTTTGTTTATTTATTTATTTGCAACCTGTATGCGTTCTATTTAACATTTAAAAAGTGTTTTTGTACAGCACTTTGTTGAGACATGCTCCATGTTAGATAGACGCTTTGAATGAATCTGCTGTGAGAAGGGTTGAATTAATGCTGGAGGTTCATCCTGCTGTCACTGTGGTTCAGTTCAAAGATTTGTTTTTGCTTGTTAGGCACACAGTTAATCAATTCATTTGGGTTCAAAAGTTTATATACCCTCAGGACAAAATGAAGAAGAATGACATACTGTATACAAAGACATTTAGTGTGTTTGGTTTCATTGGAGTTTCTTTATTACCATGTAACAGAAAGAAAGGTCTTAATAATTTATCTCATGGTGAAAAAAAAAGAAAGCAAAATGACCTCAGTTCAAACAGTTGCAATGATATTTCAATATACTTAAATAACTTCTATGTCCACTGTTTACCTTTGTAACAGCTGATATCCTCTGAACAGCTTTTGTATCATTCAGAATCTGATGTTAGAATATTTTCTTCTTTTTAATCCATTGTTTTTACTTGTAGATTACGTTTGTATTTCACCGCGGTTGACATGGTTTTGTGTGTTTTTAGCCCATCGCTGCAGGAAGTGGGATTCCACAGATCAAGTGTTACCTAAATGGAGTCAAGGTCCCGCGAGTCGTCCGGCTTAAGGTGATCACTAACTGTAATTACAGTTACATACAGTTACATTTATGCAGTTATGTTTACTCATCTATGACATGCTGTATAGTTTAAAATGTATTCCCCCCCCCATCTCTGACCATCTTTCTGACTGACTGGGGGAGCAATATAATCACTTGTATAATTTCTGGCAAATTTACAACTGCATAAACAAAATGTTTTTTATTATGATCCTAATTGTGTTAATTTAACTGCTTATGTATTTTCAAATTCATTTCCTGACTTGTTCAGATCACACTCATAAAAGATGCCAATACTTGTAGAAGCAGAGTACTGTTTAAAAACCCAATTTGTTTCCTCCCATAATGAGGTGAAGGGATTTTACATCTTTGTAGCATCATGTTTGGTCAAAGGAGTCCATACAAACAAATTCCCCAAATACGGATAACAAATAAAATCTAGGTGTTTTTAAAAACATTCTGGAAGGGTGTCAATATTTTTGCTAATATATTTTTTAGGTCAAATAATAGAACAAAAAATACAATTTATCATTTATCAATGTTGTTCTTCAGGGGAGTCAATAATTTTAACACGTACTTTTTAAGTGAAGATAATACTATAAAAACAAAAATTCTTATAAGAATTGTTTTTAGTTTGAGGAACGATGAGTAGTTTTTGTTTGATTGAAATTTATTATTTGCATCATCTTATATTTTATAAAGTCTTAACAACTTTTTTTTTTGGTAGCTCATCTAATGGTGCCAATGTTTTTGCAGGAAGTATACAAAGAGAGCACTGTTCAAAAATCTAATTTGTTCCTGTAAATAAGATTATGCTTGAAAAGACGAAGTGAAAAAGACCTACAGTTTACGTCTCAGACGTACATTGTATTACAGTGGTCTTGGAGTAATACAATATCTGACACAGGAATTACTTGGTCATGCCAACTCTGTGTGTGTGTGTGTTTGTGTGTGTGTGTGTGTGTGTGGGGGGGGGGGGTGTCGTGTGATTGCGTGTTTTCTTGCAGACTCTGCTGGTGAAAGTGTGTGGTGTGATCTGCTCAGTGGCTGGAGGTCTCGCTGTGGGGAAGGTAAGACAAAAAGCAGGTCACTTGCATTTCCTCTGCAAGTGAAAGTATCACATTGTGTTGGCATTGTTTGTCTACATTATATATAAATAAAAATGATTGTAGAAATTGTCGTCATTTGCTTCTCATGATCTACAACGGTTTGTTTCAATCCTACGATGTTATCAAAATATTATCCCAGGCCACGACTGCTAGCTCGGTCTTATGATCCTGCTCATGAGTGGCACCAATCTGAACCATGCGTTTTCACTTCATATAATAAAGACTGGGAAAATATCTGCGAATATTAAGACAGTTGCATGGGAATGCCAAAACTGAATTTTTCCGATCTTCTTTTTCCCACCAGGAAGGGCCAATGATTCACTCGGGAGCCGTCGTGGCAGCCGGGGTGTCCCAGGGGAGGAGCACGTCTCTCAAAAGAGACTTCAAGGTAAAACCGTAATGCACTATCTCAGATTTTTGGGTTCATGTACAATATTCGAACGTCGGCCATGTTGATTGTGATGTCATAATCATCTGACTGTGTGCAGATCTTCGAGTATTTCCGTAGGGACACAGAGAAAAGGGATTTTGTCTCCGCCGGAGCTGCTGCTGGAGTTTCTGCTGCTTTCGGAGCTCCTGTCGGTGAGACGCCTTACACATGTTGGGCCTCATTTATACAAATAAATTTACTCATAAATTGTTCGCAGGAGTATTGACACAGGAAGTGTAGTATTTATGAAAATCCGATTAGTTTGGAAAAATGTTCGCTTCTGAGTTTGTGTAAGTTTACATAGGGACACTATTAATGTGAACCTTGATCGGATTAAAATCATATAATTGGTGATGAGTGTAAAACTCATATTTGTCGGTTGATATGAATGACTTGAAAGAAAGAAATCCATAATTTAAGACAAGCCATTCAATTAGGACAAAATTAACGGAACCCTATAAAAGGAGGAAGCGTTAGTATGTGTCTATGCTAGCTGACACTGCAATGGCTGAGCTGCATGACTGGAAGATTTAGCACATTCTGCGCTTACAGTGAGCTCTTTCTTCATTTAGTTGTCATTTTGTCTATTTCTAGCTGTTTACCTTTTATGGAGTTAAATGGTCATCAGCTGTGCCATGAGCTTGTGGTTATTTATTGCTGATTACAGCCATTTTTCAACCTACAAGAAAATCAGCCGAAAACATTTACACAACTTTAATCACAACTTTTTAACCTGATTGAGCAGGTTATATATTTACATTGTCCTAAAGGATACCCTATGATATATGACTAGAAGTTTTTTTTGAGAGAAAGAGATCAGTTCTTTTTTTGGCGTCTGTAACAAAGCTAATTTAAAGACAACGTTATCTGCATCACTTCATAGACTTACGCTGGCTCGCAATAGAATCTGGACCTTCCGATATGGCACATCAACAGCAGTAAATGCGATATCAGCTGTTTCCTTATATCTCTGGTCCACATGTTTTGTCCTTCTCTTTCATACAGGTGGAGTCCTGTTCAGTTTAGAGGAAGGGGCATCTTTCTGGAATCAGATGCTCACCTGGAGGATTGTGAGTGATGTGCTGATCATTTATGATTAATAATGTAGATTGAACTTGTTTATAATCTCAATTAGTCTTCTGTACTGTATACTGTATAGGGTACTGTATTATCCACATAAACCTGCCAGATTTGTCAACACAGCAGATTCACTTAAATCAGATTTAAATCCAATCAGCACTCAAACACTTTGAATATTAGGCACCAGTTATACAAGCAAATGTAAATCCATCCACACACTGTACCACAGATGTCAGTGATGCAGCAGTCAACTTTATCATAGCTCATAGTCCTTGACGAGAACAACAACACTGGAAGTTAATTAGTAGGTCGTCAGGCTTTATGATCTGATTTGCATTTTTACAGTAATCAGATTTCTAGCCACTTAACCAGTGACAAATAGTTAATATATTCTCATGATCGCATCCAGATAGAAGATGCAAACAATATCCAGATATAAATGAGGTTTTAATATGCCAACCCTTGTGACCTGCATAGAAAGACATGTAAAAGTCATATATTTAAAGTGTCAGATTTTCAGTAATGGCAGAGTAGACCTCCAGCAGAGATATCTTCAGATTCTTAATTTTCTTTTTTGAAACTAGTTCTTTGCATCGATGATCTCCACCTTTACCTTGAACTTCTTCATGAGTTTCTACAAAGGGAAACTGGGCGAGCTCTCCAACCCTGGTCTCATCAACTTTGGCGGGTTTACCTTGGAAGTAAGTTCTCAAATTACTTTAATTCTAACAGCTATTAACTCGAATATCCCTGACAATTCAAATAACTGACATAACTCACAATTCAAATACCTCATAAAATTAACAACTCAAGTGATCATCTAGTCATCTAGAACTCTAACATATTAAATAACTAATAACTCTAATCATTAAATAACTGTAATAACTTACAGCTCAACCCTAACCTCTAACAACTGACAAAACTTTATTAAGTAACTAACAATTCATATACCACTAAAAACTCTAATAATCAACAACTCAAATAACTAATAATTTTAAAAAATTACTCTAACTCATAACTGTAATAACTTTAATAACACTTTGGCATGTGGAGTCATGTCATGTGGGCCGGGAATCGAACCGACAACCTGCTCTACCACCTGAACCACAGCCGACTCAATAACTAATATATAATAACTAATAATATAATAACTAATAACTCTAAAATTCAAATAACTCTGAAAACAACGATTCAGATAACTCTTAACAACTAATAACTATCAACTCAAATATGGAAAAAAAAATCAATGACAAATCACTCTATCTGAAACAAATCATAACTGACATCTTTAATATCTCTAAAAACTCAGTTCTCACAAATCAATTAACATAAACAACTTGATTCTAATAATGCAACCAACTCTAATAATGGTAATGCCTTTATTTTGGTTTGGTTTTTTTAACATGTGAAAAGTTTACGTTGTTACTTGCCGATCTGAGAGTGCACATCAGTTTCCCTAAAGCTTAAACTTAGGTCATGTTTTAAAATTATTATTTTTATTTATTTATTGTTTATTTTTAAGTGATATTATGGCCAAAAAAAGAAGTGTTTTTGTACACAATGTGTTTTTCCCTTCACCCTAAATGGAGCAGATGTTTGGTTACCGTACTTAACAAGTGAGGGATGTGTATGATGTCCAGTTTAGGATTAAATTGTGAACTTTTTTGAACAGTGCTGACCGATATTGTGTTTTTTTTTGGGTGTAATTTTTTTTTCTTCTTCTTTTTTGCAGAGTGCGCAGTATAGTATATATGAGATTCCTCTGTTCATATTAATGGGAGCCATCGGTAAGCTAAAGCTATCATAATGTTTATTTAATAACGCTATTATTAAAAACGTGTGAACGCTGACAGATTATTCCACTTTCTTCGCCTTCTCTTGTCAGGTGGTGTTCTTGGAGCGCTGTTCAACGTCCTCAATTACTGGCTGACTATTTTCCGAATCAGGTAAAGCCTCAGGTAAAGGCGTCACAAGCTGGAGATGTCAAAATTAATTCAAATGTTGACTCACGAACCATAAACCGAACGGTGTTTCTCAGGTACGTGCACCGACGGTGTCTGCAGGTGATGGAGGCCATGCTGGTGGCTGCCGTTTCAGCCACCGTGTCCTTCACTATGATTTATTTCTCCACCGACTGCCAGCCGCTGAAGAACTCATCGGAGGAATATTCTCTACAGGTGGATATATTATTTCAGTTTAAAATAACAAATAATATAATTTTAAATGCTCTATTAATGGTGGTGCGAGACTAGAAGCAATAGTTTAATTTTAGTGAAAATCCAGAGTTCACAGTTTAGAGAATTACTTTACCTTTTAGCTCTTTTGTGCTGATGGAGAATATAACGCAATGGCAACTGCGTTCTTCAACACACCTGAGAAGAGTGTGAGGAGTCTGTTTCATAGTCCACCAGGTGAGTGTGTGTGTGTGTTTGTGTGTGTGTGATTGCTCCTAGTGTAATGCAATTAATGCAGCTTGTTACTGAGTACCCACAAAGCGTCTTTCCTGAAATCCTCAAGTTACAGCTTTACCTCTGACACTGGAGACTCCTTCCCCAAATCTTAAATATATGTTGCCATACAGACAGCAGCACCCTGTGAATGAGCCGTTACCATAGAAACAGTAATGTTTTTCAATATTGAATGAGCGCTTTAATATAAGCCTATGATTTCTAGCTGCACTTTGGTCAGACACTGCTGATTCATTTTCTAGAACAGCAGCTCTGACAAATCACTTGATAAAACCCACAGAAACCATTTTTATTCCTTTTAAAAATTCTCACTGAAAGCAGTGATGCATGAAATATTAAAACGTTGTTCCTTTTTTATGCATGCTATGTCTGTCCAGGTTTATTGATGTTATGTGATGTATGATTTATGTAATGGTGTAATAATTCTGCTTCTGTCACTATTTTTAATTTGTATTTTTCCTCCTCCTCGTCACAGGCACTTATAACGTTCAGACTCTGGGACTCTTCACCCTGACCTATTTCTTCCTGGCGTGCTGGACGTACGGCCTGGCCGTGTCAGCAGGGGTCTTCATCCCCTCGCTTCTCATTGGGGCGGCATGGGGGCGACTCTTTGGCATCCTGCTCCCCTTAGTGTTCCCCAGTAAAAATACAGTGAGTTTAAGCATTACATAAAGAGCCACTTTATTTGACCTTTTTATGATGGAATATGAGATGAGTATGATTTTGTGTTGGAAATGTTCCTTTTATACAGAAAGTATATCATGCTTCACGTTCTACAAGAAAAACAATTCAAAAATCTTGACTGACATTTGTTGTCAAATAGCCTTTGGAGGCATTAGATCAGCTTCGAGCATTACCATAAAATGATGCAAGTACAAAAGTTAAAATAAGCTATATAGATAAAAGCTGTAAGCAACTAAATAGAAGTGTTTTGAAGTGTACCAATGCACAGCAAATCTTATTGTGCAGAAGGTATTGATTAATTTTCCATAACAGCAGCTGTGAGAGTAGTGCAGCAGCAAATGTGCTCATTCTGATCTGTTATCGTGTCTGTAGCAGCAGCTCATTCACCGGGACTTTTACAGAGGACACTTCACATAAATGGGTTTTAAAAAAGTGTGTAATTATTGATTTGGTGAAGTTTTCTTTAAGGAGAAGTTTATTTAACGGAGTCTCCAGTGTCAGCCTCTTGGCATAGAATGGAGGAGTTTCCACTTTGCGGTTTGTTTGTAACATGATAAGCTGTGGTTTGTCTTTTCATTTGTCTTATTAACTTTGAGAGAGAATAAAAGAGGTTGAGTAACAGAAGGACTTTTTATAGCTGCTATAACATAAGTGAGAACAGGAATTAATTTGTTTCATGAATGTTCCACACATTAAATAACTATATATGGATAAAAAGTATGACGTTTTTTGGTTGAAAACCTGAATTTGTTTCTGTTCTGTGCTTTATATCACTTTATTTAAGCCTTCCTTTGTTCTTCATAAGTGGATCCTGTTTTGTGGGTAAGATCAGCTGAGCCTTGTTGTGAGACTGTAATCTGTTGTTTGTTAAGATTTGGGCAGATCCAGGAAAGTACGCCCTAATGGGAGCCGCAGCCCAACTCGGTGAGTCAGAGATGTTTCAGTGATGTGTGACATTCATGACAGCTTCTTTGTTCTAAGCTTCCTTGTGTTGTCTTACTGTTTTACAGTATCACATGAACGTAAGCAATGAAAACTTTTTTTCATGGGGTTTTGCAGGAGGCATCGTCAGAATGACCTTGAGCCTCACGGTCATCTTGGTGGAAGCTACCGGAAACGTGACCTACGGCCTGCCCATCATGTTGGTGCTGATGACTGCCAAGATCATGGGGGATTATTTCATAGAAGTGCATATTGTTAATCATGTCCTTCACACAGATTTGACAAAAATTTTGAATCCAAACTTCAGTTTATTCTAGTCCAAATGCGTGTATTTACATATCGTTGTGGTTTTATCATTCACAGGGCCTTTATGACGTACACATTAAGCTGCAGAGTGTTCCATTCCTACACTGGGAAGCCCCGGCTACTTCTCACTGGCTGACTGCCAGGTAATGTACATTTTTAGCCTCACTAAACTGGACTGTTTTGACAATCAGACCAAGAAAAACAAGCTTGCTTTTATATCTTCTTGTAATGCAACATTGCTTCAGGTCCTCTTGGTCATATATTTAATGATTAATTCACTTGCAGTCTTTAACGTCAATATTCTGAACACAAGGACAAGATGCATTCCGTAGATGTTTTCTCTTTGCGTAAATGGGACGGTTTTGAGTGAAATGCCATTTTAATGTTGCTTAGATATCTAATATAACCATAGTGTACTGTTTGTCCTGTGTAAAACCTTGCTATTTCATATGTATTTAGTATTCCGAAGCACTTCAGTATTCCGAGCACTGAACAATTGAGTATTCCATACATAAGTGTTCCCTACAGATGAGTGTTCCCTACACGAGTATTCCCTACACATCAAGTATGCCCTACATATCAGTGTTCAGTGTTCACTGCACATGAGTATTCCCAACACATGAGTGTTCAGTGTTCCCTACACATGAGTATTCCCTAGTATGCCCTACATATCAGTGTTCAGTGTTCACTGCACATGAGTGTTCCCTGCACATGAGTGTTCAGTGTTCCCTACACATGAGTATTCCCTACACATGAGTGTTCAGTGTTCCCTACACATCAGGTATTCCCTACACATGAGTGTTCAGTGTTCCCTACACATCAAGTATGCCCTACACATCAAGTATGCCCTACAGATCAGTGTTCACTGCACATGAGTATTCCCTACACATCAGTATTGCCTACACATTAGTGTTTTGTAAACTTCACTGGTTTGTGTCAGACAAGTGTTTTTACACATTTTACACGTTTTTTGACTTTTTTTTTTTTTTTTTTTTTTTTTTTTTTAGATTTTTCTGGCCATATTGATTTCTGGTTTCAAGTTTCTGAGATGCTCTACTTGGTCAAAGTACTGTACTTCATCAAAGTGAAAATGATGATGTTGTAAAACTTGTACAATAAACAGGACTGATTTTTCATGTTCTTTTCTGTCCAATAGAGAAGTCATGAGCTCTCCGGTCACGTGCTTTAGGAGAGTGGAGAAGGTGGGCACCATAGTGGACATCCTCAGCGCCATGTCTACTAATCACAACGGTTTTCCTGTAATCATGCAGGCTGGCACAGATGACGAGGTACCTACCATTTCCTGTGTATGCTCAGGATGGGTTGGGGATGGCAAACTGACTTTCCTCTATATTTGGCCAATTTGGGTTGCTGTAGTGTGTCCATCTGGAGCTGGAGTTTTTTCTGTTTGTTTGTGCAGCCTGGGAAGCTCTGTGGCCTTATCCTCCGCTCTCAGCTCATCGTCCTGCTCAAACATAAGGTCAGCATGGCTGTTCAACATACTCGCATGACACTTTGGTGTATATATCCTCAATAAAATCACAAGTTTAATTACTATATTATTACAAACCTGCAATTTTAAGCTGCACTACGGTCAGAGCTGCTGTTCTAGAAAATGATTCAACATTGATCAATGATCTTCTGAGTAATCAGAATAAGGATACTGGAAAAATTATTTTTATTTTAAAAAAAACCAAAAAAATTATTTTTTAACTAAAATCTCAGAGCAAGATTTTACATTTGGTTACTGGTTTTAAGGTTTGGAGGAGGTGTATCATTATTTAGTAATACAAATGTCAATCAGTACGTTTACATGGACAGCAATAATCCGATTTTAACCCGATTAAGACAATACTCTGATTAAGAAACTATCATGTAAACAGTAATTATTGATTACCTTAATCTGACTTAATCAAATTAAGACATGGAGTAAGTGCATTACACGCATTACAGACATGTAAACACCTTAATCACACTATTAACGTCGTGTGGGAGTTTTCACCGAATTGTGCAACAGGACACATACACACACGTCAGTGCTCAACTGTTTGAGGGTAAAAAAGAGAGCACGGCTGCGTCCGAAACCGTGTACTTACCTACTGTATAGTAGGTGAAATACATGTATCTCAGCTACTATATAGTAGGTAAGTATGCAGTTTGTGACGCAGCATGAAAAATAATTAACTGCAGTTGAAGCTTATGTAAAATTAATAATAAAAGCACCCAAAATTGTATACGGTACAATAATGAAGACAAAAACTGTATGTTGATACGTGAAATTCTGAAGGGAACGTTGGACAGCGTGGCGTGGGGACGTAATATTTGTGCTGTTAATCGATCTATGTTCTATAACGTGTAAAACGGGAACATGAAAGAAGTATTCTAAAAGCAATTCATGTAAACACCTTAATCAAAATATTGTCTTTTCAGAATAAGGTCAATAATTAGATTATAGCTGTCCATGCAAACATAGTCAGTGAAATGATCGTGTGTGTGTGTGTGTGTGTGTGTGTGTGTGTGTGTGT
>JAOUWY010000043.1:16012340-16024353 GCA_025728095.1 Prietella phreatophila | reverse complement strand
GACAAAAGTGAGTACGCGCCTCACGTTTTTAAATATATTTGATTATATCTTTTCATGTGACAGCTCTGAAGAAATTACACTTTGCTACAATGTAAAGTAGTGAGTGTACAGCTTGTGTAACAATGTAAATTTGCTTCCCCCTCTAAATAACTTAACACACAGCCATTAATGTCATGAGGTACCATGTTGAACTTCCAGTCACCAGTATGAGGGAGTGTGAGAGCGATGACACCAAGTTTAACACACCTGTTCCCCATTCACATCTGAGAACTTGTAACACTAACAAGTCACATGACACCAAGGGGGAAAAATGGCTAATTGGACCCAGTTTGGACATTTTCACGTAGGGGTGTACTCACTTTTGTTGCCTGCGGTTTAGACATTCATGGCTGTGTGTTGAGTTATTTTGAGGGGACAGCAAATTTACACTTTTACACTGTGTGTGTGATGTTGGGATTCAGTCATTATCCACGATGTGGATGAAACCTGGACAGGGTTCATACAGAGTGCAGGTATTCAACTTTTTATTTAAAAAAAAACCTTGAAAATATCCTGAATGTTCAAAACTTCTTTTTTACTTCTCTTTTTTGTGTTTTTAATTTTAGAAAACGGTTCCAGGTGATGTAAATATGACTATATACATTTGCCTCACACTTATGGGTTTGAATTCCGCACTCACCTATTGTTGGAAAGTTTATTTAGAGTCCTGGAATTTGAGTCCTGATTATGGTTTTTTTTTTTTAAGGCTAACATTTCCCTATTAACTCTTATATTTGTAACCTTGTTACCTGATATTTATACCCCTGTGACCTTTGATTCAGTACACAAATAGACTAGAAAAGTTTACATCTTTAATCTTTAAATGTTTGATTCGAAGATCAGAGCTGAGAAGCAAATACATCACGAAGCCGACATATATGCAGAATGCATCTGTTCACTATTTGTCCATATCCATTTTAATTTATACATCCTGACAGTATCATTGGAGTGTATTTCACACCATTTCACACCACTGGGAATGACTGTTTCAATTCCTTCATTTATTTCCATTCACGCATGACCTGAGACTGCATTTAGAAACATGATGAGGTGTGCTGTTATTTGGAAAATAATCAACAACAGACACCACTATTTCATTCAAATCTGCTTAGAAAAGTTTTGCAATTAATGTAAAAATGAATGTTAGGAATATTTATGCAATGTTTACATGATATATTCTGAATGTTATATAGACAACCTTCAGATGAAACATCAGTTCAGCTGTAAGTTTGAGCTTGGCGATACACAGGAATATATCATCACAATGAATTCTGGATTGTTACTTCATAAAGAGGTGAACCAAAAATACATTCAAACAGACCGCAGCAAGATTTTACAGCGATAACCAGCGAGAGAGAGACAGCGAAGGAAGAAGATAAACTAAGGATTGATTTCAGTGAATAAAAGAGATTGATCCTGCTTGGAGAAAAGGTCAATTGAAATTAATGTCATCTTTATGATTAAAAAATTATTAAACTTGATCATTCCAGTCGGTTACAGAAAGTTAACGTTATTTTTGTTAGCTCCCATACTACTAGCATATCTATAAATAACCTCAGGCATTTACCAATTAACAGGATTTGTGAATCTATATCCCGGGACAGGCCCCCAGAAAACTGTTAGGATTTGTGAATCTATATCCCGGGAAAGGCCCCCAGAAAACTGTTAGGATTTGTGAATCTATATCCCGGGACAGGCCCCCAGAAAACTGTTAGGATTTGTGAATCTATATCCCGGGACAGGCCCCCAGAAAACTGTTAGGATTTTTGAATCTATATCCTGGGACAGGCCCCCAGAAAACTGTTAGGATTTGAAACTAGAGAAGCTCCGGATTATGATTCTTAAGAAGAGAGAAAGTGAAAATACAAGAAAGAGGTGTCCTTGCCTCGCTACACACTTCCCAGACTAAGGCTTTGGGAGAGTGTGAAAAATGACACACAGACACACAAATTATCAATGCCATCTTAGGTACCAATAGGACCTGCACACACTCTCTCCATAAGTGGCAAGGAATGCCCAGGGATCCATGATCCTTTGACAGCTCCCACCATCCCCATGTTTATAGATGTACAGTGAGGTAAAATAGTATTTGATCCCCTGCTGATTTTGTACGTTTGCCAAATGACAAATTATAGACTGATAATTTATTTGTCAGTGGGCAAATGTACAAAATCAGCAGGGGATCAAATACTTTTTTCCCTCACTGTATGTGTTAACATGGCTAATACGATAAAATCTATATGTGTATGTGTAAAGGTGAGACGTTAGGAGGCCCCCTAAGGGTTGCTTGATTGTGAATTTTCTCCTTTCTCGAGTGAGCTGTTTCTGGAAAGACACCACTGGTATGGCCAGTATGACCATGTGAACAATGGCTATCACCGTTGTGTGAGGTCCAAAGGCGGCTTTTCCATACTTCCTGGGGTTGAGGCTTTTCTAGTACTGTATCACCTTGGGAAAAATGGAAGTAGGTTTCTCTGCAGATAAAGGGAAGTAAAAGTAAAGAGAAGTAAAGACATTACCATGCACATTTTTCAATTAACACTTGAGTGTAATTGCTGGCAATCATGTCCAGATCTCCTGTAAAAGAAACACCAGGGTTAGCTTTAGTCCACGGGGTTGGAACTGGTCTGCCCATTATGATTTCAAAAGGAGATAATTGAGACTAAGCATGAGTAGTTATGAGAGTTAGAGGGTCTGATGGTAGTGGAGTCAGCTGTACTTCCTGAATAATTGTCAGTTTGAGATCACTGATTTAGACTGACCACTTCCACCTATGCCTAATGATTTACATACAGAACAAATAACACACAACAAGGACAACATACAATAAATGCAGTAGGAAGGTGCAGCGTGGCGGTAAAGTGTGTTCAAATAGAAAGAGGAACAGAGGGAAAAAAAAGAAAACAATATAGCGCACGACTGAGACAGACTCAGGTTATCCTCCTAGGGTAATACAATAATGCTGAGAGAAACACTACTCAGCGGCCGGAGACAAAATAACTATATATATTTACAGTAATGCTGAGAGAAACACTACTCAGCGGCCGGAGACAAAATAAAGGTTCAACCAACAGTTACTTCCAATTGCTTCCATAGAACACCATGGAATATTTATGCAATGCATGTAGTACAATTGGGATACATGAGATATCTACTTCAAGGCAGAGGAAACAAATTAAAATGATTCCTCCCTCTCAGTAGATATCCCGTAACAAGCCGCCAGAAAACTGTTAGGATTTGAAACTAGAGTGGGTGTAGCAGGGTTGGAAGAGGGGACGAGCCTTCAGAACACTCACAATAAAGCTGGCTAGTGACAAAAGTTTGCAGATGAGGCAGAGGACTTCTCTCCTCCTGAATCTCCAGGGCTAAATAAAGACACAATAGATTACGGTGAAGGTTCTCTGCCCTGTGTATTTGAACCATTAGCCCCTGGTATGACTACGGAGGAAAACAAAAATAAAACCGGAAGCAGCTAGGATGAGAGAAGTGTCAGAATGGTAGCTAGCTAATAGGCTTGAGTTTTTCACGATTAAAAAGGTGAAGGCTCTTCCCTTCAACACGGACTCTCGTTGTATAGTTTTACATGCGACGGCCTGTGTAGCTTTAATATTATATATATGATATTATATTATATATTATATGTAGAGTTTTTATAATATATTTTATTATATTGATTTCCTCGAGCCTGAGGCAGCGTGGATGGGAGAAGTGCTGGAATGGTAGCTAGCTAATAGGCTCGAGCTTTTCATGAATAAAAGGCGAATGCTCTTCCTTCAACACAGATTCTCACTGGATAGTTTTGCATGCGACGGTCTGCAGAGCTTTAAGTGGTTTAATTAGCTCAAAGGGCAAGTAAAACCGTTGTTTAAAATTAGACACAAGCCTCATTTGAAGGGATAGAAAGGTCATCGGGACTTGGTACTGCATCATTGTGTAGATGCAAACTGCTTTCATGAGCAAGTCCGAAGTCCACCTTTCTCCAATTCTCACAGCTCTCCAGAATAAACACACTCGAACTCTTATACCACTGAAACAAACACCTGCAACCCTTTTGAACGCCTCTCTCATCTACTACATATGTAGGAAAGCACCACGTGCTGTCATGCATAATTAATAGACAGTATCTTCTCATAGGATAAGAACACGCTGGCTCATGAATAATTATGAGACACTGATGCGTCATCGAACTATAGTACATTGCCACGTCACGATGAGATTTTAAACCCGGAAGATGAAAATAGCAGAGAAAAGCTTACAATTAACCAGTTCTCTCCTACAATTCAAATTAATGAATGCTAAGATTGTCTTTTATGACATGTGACACGAACACCTCTGTTAAAATCTCAGAACATGTAGTTTAGTGTTTCATGATGCTTTAATAACTGTCTGATTACTGTGTGATTTATCACTGGAAAGTGTTAAAGCCCACAGTTCTAACTTAGTTGCAGAAATTTTTGTGCTGTTGCTTGCACTATTACTTTATTGCAGTGTAGAAACATTATGACGAGCCTGTGTTTGTTCTCTCCTAAACATGATCTTAGGAAAAGCGTCATAGAAGGCAGGCTCAGCTTTCTTTCTGCATTCCGCCAGTGGAGGAAGACCAGCAGAAGACCGAGCAAGCTAAGACGCTGGTGAAGAAAAGTCAAGCCTCAGAACAGGGAGCATTCACCCTCATAAACGAGTCCATTTCTGCCTCACTACAACTGACAAAGAACAGGAGGAGGAAGAGACACCATGCAAGCTGATGGGGCTTGTAGAACCTGCCTCAACATCTCGGCAGTAACTAATCCTGACACTATCTCTAATAAACATTGTATTGCACTCTAAAACACTTCATTTACTTTATTTATACTTACTCTACTCACATACCTACCCCATTGAATGTATATTAAATAATTATTTAAAAATGGGACACACCATAATTTTTTATCAATATTAATATGGCTTTAATTAATAAGCATTTACACTCTTTATTCTGTGGGAAGATGTATTATCATCATGAACAATGACCATCATCACCAAACCTATTTTCTATCGAAGGAATCAGAAAAGTGTCCAAAATTTGAGAGTACAGCTGTGCATTGACTGTGGAGGTCTCCGCTGGTCCTTTACCTGACATGCAACCCCATGTCATCAATGAGTGGGAAATTTGATTGTTTCTTCAGGCAGTCATCTTTATATGTTTGGTTAGAATGGCACCAGACATCATCTATTTGGCCACTGCAGGTTTGTGATTTGTCACTGAATATCACTTTCATTCAATTGTCCACACTCTGTGATTGTTTCTCTTTAGCCCACTGTAACCTTGGTATTTTCTGTTTAATAAGAAGAAGCCTTTATTTGTCACATATACATTACAGCACAGTGAAATTCTTTCTTCGATATCCCAGCTTGTTGGGAAGTTGGGTTCAGAGCACAGGGTCAGCCATGATACGGCGCCGCGGAGCAGAGCGCGTTAAGGGCCTTGCTAAGGGGCCCAACAGAGGCAGCTTGGTGGTGCTGTGGCTTGAGCCCCCGACCTTCTGATCAGTAACCCAGAGCCTTAAATGCTGAGTTTAGTTGTTAGTGCTGGTTTTCGTTTGGCTTTTCTATTCTATTTCATTCAACCGATTTCTTACAGTTCTGTCACAAACATTGACTCCTGTTTCCGCCCATTTGTTTTTCATTTGTTTTTTTGTGCGTTTTCTATTTTCAAGGCATATCGCTTTGAGTTTTCTATCCTGATGCTTTGACGACTTGCTTTGTCTACCAGTATGTTTTCCTTTAATAAATGTCCCATTTTGTTTATACTTGCAACAAATTTTAGACACAGCTGACTGGAACAACCAACATCTTTTGCCACACTCCGTGTCAGATTTCATTTTTGAAGGAGTTTAATAATCCTTTCCATAGTTTCAATTGACAACTGTTGTTGGTGCATGATTTCCTTTCAATTAGTCGAGTGGAACAGCTCGTTAAGGTCTGTAAGCACCATTTTAAGGTCTTTAAGAACCATTTAAGGTCTTTAAGCACTATTTTAAGGTCTATAAGCACTATTTTAATGTCTGTTAGCACTATTTTAATGTCTGTTAGCACTATTTTAAGGTCCGTAAGCACCATTTTAAGCTCTGTAAGCACTATTTTAAGATCCGTAAGCACTATTTTAAGGTCCGTAAGCACCATTTTAAGGTCTGTAAGCACCATTTTAAGCTCTGTAAGCACTATTTTAAGATCCGTAAGCACCATTTTAAGCTCTGTAAGCACTATTTTAAGATCCGTAAGCACCATTTTAAGCTCTGTAAGCACTATTTTAAGATCCGTAAGCACCATTTTAAGGTCTGTAAGCACTACCTTTTAACTGCAGACTAATTTGCATTTTTAGAATTTTACAAATGCAAATTACAAGGTGACTCCTTAATTTTTTTCCCTCTACTTGATTTGGGAAAAAAAATTAATAATTTAATTTGTTTGAGGTATGTTTCATGAAGTCAGAATGCTCAGCTATTAAACAAAAAATGTTGTGTTATATCTGTGATTTGCTATGAAGTAAAAAATAAAATAAAATAAAACACCGGGTGAAAATCCAAATGTGGTGACTCCATACTTTTTGCCAGGGGTTGTAATAAGCAGGTAAACAATGTACTGCACCCTAAAATTCTTATTTTCTAGTTGAAAACACATTCATACAATTAATCGGAACAGGAATTTTAAATCTTATTCGCTTTGGCTTACTCCCAAATTCCGCCCATTATAATAAATGGTGCACTAAATAGCATATAACAATTACATTTTTGTAGTGCGCCCATAAAGGGAGTAAGTTGCCATTTCGGACGCAGCCACAAAGAGCGCAATTAATCCACATGAAGCCCCTCCCCCCGGAAGAGGCCGAGCTGTTGCTAGCGTTTGTGAACGCGTTAGCCTCGGAAGCTAACTTGCTAAGACGCTAACCGAGCAAAACCGAAGTCGCTAACCGAATGTCTCATCTCCGTTCTGGGGGCAAGTCTTCTCTCTGTCGCTACCATGATTCCGCCGCTGTGAATATTTTGCGCGGACGCCGAGCCGAGTATTCGTCAAGACTTCCGCTTTTCCGACCGTCAAATAAGGCAGGTTTACAATAACAACAACAACAACAACAACTACAACAACCAAATCTTATTCTTTCTGTCTAGCCGGCCTGTTCGCGTGCTAGCTAGGTTGGCTAGTTATGTTGCTGCTGTCTAAATAGACAACTTCTCATTTGTCATGGCATAAATAATACACATGTCGAATGTTTATTACACGAGTTTATTTTACTTAAAAGTTTTAGTCTTTACTTTAATGTGAAACATAAACGGGAGCTAGCTAGGTGTCTTTAGCTAGTCATGTAATTGACATTATTGCTCATTAGCTATCATTGTGTTGTCAGATCTTGGGTATTTTTCAAAGCTACTTTTAATAAGAAAGAATAAGCAGTATAGCTATGATCCTAGTTCTTTATTACCAACACTGATCAGTAGGAGGTTATGCAGCTGTCATATTTGGGTGATTGGAAGTTAATAAGGCGGTTATAACGCTTGTGTGCTGTTATAATCAGTAAAGCCATGGCTTGAGTGGGTGATGGCTGTGACTGAGAATTTATCTTGATTTCTGGTTGAAGCCGCTCACTCCAGGTAGATGCATGTTTCATGTGTACTTGCATACATCAGACAGATATCTCCACTGAGCTTAAATTCGATAAAATAATACAGCTGAACATCTAATCCTGCATTTTTATCTTCAGTAAAATGGCGGGCTCATGAGGTGGCTACGGGTCGAAAGTTATGAAAACAATCACGACTGAACCTTGTTAATGGTATTGATCGACCGTGTAAAAACGCATAAGTTTGTCATGATCTCCCGTATCTCACTGTGCATGCCTTTGTATACACCGAAGAGCCATAACATTAAAACCAACTGCCTAATATTGTGTAGGTTCTCCTTGTGCCTCCAAAACAGCTCTGACCCGTCCAGGCATGGATCCTTTAAGTCCTGTAAGTTGCGAGGTGGGGCCTCCATGGATCTGACTTTTTTCGTCCAGCACATCCCACAGATGCTTGATCGGATTGAGATCTGGGGAATTTGGAGGTCAAGTCAACAGCTTGAACTCTTTGTCATGTTCCTCAAACCATTCCTGAACAGCTTTTGCAGTGTGTCAGGTCGCATTATCCTGCTGAAAGAGGCTACTGCCATTAGGGAATACCGTGGTCATGAAGGGGTGTACTTGGTCTGCAGCAATGTTTAGGTAGGTGATATGTGTCAAGGTAACATCTACATGAATGCCAGGACCCAAGGTTTCCCAGCAGAACATTACCCAGAGCATCACACTGCCTCTACAAGCTTTCTTTCTTCTCATAGTGTATCCTGGTGCCATCTATTTCTGTGGCTACACAGCCCCATATGTAGCAAGCTGTGATGCACTGTGTATTCTGATTCCTTTCTATCAGAGCCAGCATGAGCTTTTTTCAGCAACTTGTGCTACAGTAGCCCTTCTGTGTGATCGGCCCAGAAGGGCTAGTCTTCGTTCCCCATGTGCACCAATGAGCCTTAGGTGCAGGTTTACCGGTTGTTCTACCTTGGACCACTTTTACTATGTACTAACCACTGCATATCGGAAACACTCCACAAGGCCTGCTGTTTTGGAGATGCTCTGGCTCAGTTGTCTAGCCATCACAATTTAGCCCTTGTCAAAGTGGCTCAGATCGTCAACTTCGAGAACTGACTGTTCACTTGCTGCCTGATATATCCCACCCCTTAACGGGTTCCACTGTAACGAGATAATCAATGTTATTCACTTCACCTGTCAGTGGTTTTAATGTTGTGACTGATCTGTGTATATTAGGAGTGTAATGTATTAAGAATGTATCAAATCAGTGTCTCCTAATAACAGCATGAACGTGCGTACGCATGTGAAACCGAAGCCGTTTGTTTGTTTTTAGGTGTGAATGACTGACGTGGTGCCGCCCACTGCGCTCAGCGAAATCAAACTCCGCCTCCTGTGCCAAGATGACATAGACAATGTTAAAGTGCTGTGTGGTGATTGGTTCCCCATCGAGTAAGTACGCACTATTTATATCATGGAATCTGCAAATGTGAACCCCAAGTGCTCCATTTGTCACAGGGCCACCAATATTGCCTTTTTTGTTTTTCCAATGTTTCCTATAAACAGCATCTCTTCTGCACCTCCTCAGGTATCCCGACTCATGGTATCATGACATCACGTCGAACAAGAAGTTCTTTTCCCTGGCCGCTACCTTCAAAGGTGGCATCGTGGGGATGATCGTGGCTGAAATAAAGGGCAGAACAAAAGTGCACAAAGAGGTTGGAAGTCTCTCGTCGATGTCTGAGCACATTTAGGTCCTCGCATTAAAGCAGCGGTTTGTAATGAAAGCATTGTCAAGCCTTAGTTTTCTGACCCACACTGCATTGAAAACATGTATACTGTGTACGTTAAACAATAGGCGGTGAGATAAACATTTCTGTTCCAAGATCAAGATTCTCTTCTCTTGTTATTTTTAGTAAATCAGTGAGTCTTTTGGTAAAGACTGAAACACAGAGAGATTCACTTCTCTCTTGTTTTAAACCAGACTATAATTTAAATCTTTAACTCAAGACTGAATTTCATTCTTCCGTTATTCAGCAGGTCAGTGTTCAGTGAGTTAGGAGGATGATTCTCTCCAATTGGAACAGTGTCAGTGAATAATTTCACTCACACTGAGATTCACTCCTCTCTCATTCAGTGAATCAGAATTTGAATCAGTGACTCATATGGTCAAGAGCAAGAACCATTCCTATGTTTTTCAGCAGATCCAATGTTTGAATCAGTAAATCTGTCAGTCAAGACGAAGAGTCAATCCTATCTCATTCAGTGACTCAATGAACTGTTTGATTGAGACGGAGATCCTGTCTTGTTCAGTGAGTCTTTGTTTGAAACTGTGACTTTTTCACTGAAGAGAATGATTCATGCCTCAATGATTTAGCAGACCAGTGTTTGAATCGGTGAGTCTTTCACTCAAGACTGGGATTCACCACTTTCATGTTCAGTGACTCAATTGGTCAAGGTCTCGAATCGCTCCTGTCTTGTTCAGCGAATCTTTCGAAAAGAGGTATCTTCACAGCACTCTTTCAGCACATCAGTGTTTGAATCATTGAATCCTTTCCATCACGACTTAGATTCGCTCTTCTCTCAATCAGAGAATCAGAATTTGAGTCAGTGAACCATTTGGTCAAGAGCAAGATCCATTGCTCTGTTTTTTGTTTTTTTTAGCAGATCCATTGTTTGAATCAGTGAAGCTTTCAGTCAGTACTGTAATTCAAGCTTCTCTTGTACCGCACATAGAGTTGTGTTTTAATTGTTTGGTAAAGTGAGAGATTTGCTCCTCTCTTGTTCAGGGAATCATGTGATCAAAAGAATCAACAGAATCTTTCAGTCAAGACCCAAGATTCGATTCTCGTCAAAACATATATTCACTACTCTTTCATTCAGCAGATGAGCGTTTGAATTGGTGAATCATTTCACTGAATCAAAACTGAGATTTGCTCCTTTCTCCTTCAGTGAGCTCAGTTAGAGCTCAGAATGTTTGAACTGGAGATGACCATTGTTTCGATGCCTACAGTAGTAGTCAAATGTGACAAAATTATTTTAGCACTACTACTTACCAAACTCCTGCATGTTTGATGACCTATGCAATGAATCATTTAAATATACAATTTCAAATGACTCAAAAAACCTAAAATTATACATATACTCAGCAAAGTAACAGAGACTGTAGTTTAAAGATTTTTTTTTTCAATCCAAATACGTTTTACAGATCTTTATTGGAAAGGGTTTAAACAAAATTTTTCATGCTTGTTCAGTGAACTATAAACAATTATTGCACATGTACTGATGGAACAGTCTGTAAAGGGGACCTATTATGCTAAATTCACTTTTAAATGGTGTTTTAACATAAATGTCTTTGGGCAGTTTTTGTACACAACCACCCTACAATGGTAAAAATCCACCCACTCCTTTTTTTTTTTTTTTTTTTTAAATATTCCCAATAAATCATAAACAGTCAGTGCGTTTACATGGACAACAATAATCCGATATCAACCTGCTTAAGACAATACTCTGATTAAGAAACTACCATGTAAACAGCAATTTTTTATTACCTTAATCCGGCTAAAGTCGTACTCAAAGTAAACACAAATCGAATTAAGATGTGGAGTACTCCTGTTTTAGTCCCATTATTGACGTGTATTACAGACATTTAAACACTTTAATCACACTATTAACGTCGTGTGGGAGTTTTCACCGCATTTTGTGACGACATGTACACACATGGCAGTGCTCAACCATTTTACGGCAAAGAAGAGTATGACTGCGTCTTAAACCGCATTTCCCTCATTAAAATGCAAATCAATAACATTTTTGACATACGTTTTTCTGGATTTTTTTGTTGTTATTCTGTCTCTCACTGTTCAAATAAACCTACCATTAAAATTATAGACTGATTATTTCTTTGTCAGTGGGCAAATGTACAAAATCAGCAGGGGATCAAATACTTTTTTTCCCTCACTGTATGGTTTGGGACGCAGCCCACGGCTTCAAGCAGTTCTCTATTTGCACGTATAGCTTTACAAATAATTAACCGCACTTGAAATAAAAACAGCCAAAACTGTATACGGTACCATAACGAAGACGAACTGTATGTCAATACATGAAATTCTGGAGGGGACGGCGTTCTGCGGTGACGTAATGACGTGTGCTGTTAATCAAACTATGTTCTATAACATGTAAAACGGGAATGTGAAAGGTGTATTCTAAAAGCGACGCATGTAAACACCTTAATCACAATATTGTCTTATTCAAAATAAGGTCAATAATTAGATTACTGCTGTCCATGTAAAAATAGTCAGTAGCTGCGTTTACATGGACAACAATAATCCACTCTTAATCTAATTAAGACCATAATTAGATTAAGAAACCACCATGTAA
>JAOUWY010000043.1:15802104-15812267 GCA_025728095.1 Prietella phreatophila | reverse complement strand
GAAGAGTCGCTGTTTGTAAACTTATTATTATTATTATTACTACTACTACTTTATATTATACTGTTACTGAAAGCATGCAAAGGAAACAGATTCTAATACATACCTTAGAGCCCCTCTCATTAAAAATGATTTCAACATCTAAGATTTTACCAAATTGCTGAAAGAAAACAAAAACAAACAAAACAAATGATCAGAATTTGTTTCATCAATTATTCGTCACCATTCATATTGATGAACACACCGAATTTTCACCATTAATGCTATCCAGCTAGCTAACATGGGTTAACCTGACAGGTTGTTTGGGAACTCACAATTTTCACTCCTAATGCTAGCCATATAGCTAACATGGGATAACCGCGGGCATGTCCATATTCCCCAGATTTATTTGGCACAATCTGAACATTTATTTAAAGCTGGAGTTAGGCTTCAGCATAAATGAGAACTGGGACACGTTCATCCTTTTATTACTGCTTACTGTGTTTTATAGGCTACAATATTGCATTTCTTCAATTTAGTGTATACATTTCACTATTGTTCTTAGAGTTGTTCATTTAGTTGAACTGTATGAATGTATGATGTAGACTAACAGCTATTTTAACAGCTATTTAGCATCACAAATGAGAGTTCAGCATGTGTAATCTAGTTCATTCTCCAGGTTCATAACTTTCATAAATTTTCATTTGTGTGGTTGAAGGATATGTGGATGATGTGGATGAAGGATTTTAAACTAATGTATGTTGCTATTCATTTAAATGCGTCTTTGGTGTTAAAAGTTAATCATGTTAACAGGTCCCTGAGAAAATGAGTCCTCACCGAGTCCCTTTTGCTAGTTGGTTAGCATTTTGCGAGTCGTGTTCACCACCAACACTAAGCAGCTAGCAAAGGATTAAGTAATAGTCTAATTCACAAATTTTAATTTCCAATGTTCAATGCTAATGCTAGCAAGCTAGTTAACAAAATCTTCAGAGTTTATTACTTAAGAACTATTTTTTAAAAATATACAGTACCTAACAAAAATGAGTACAGCCCTCACATTTTTGATAATATCTTTTCATGTGACAACACTGAAGAAATGACACTTTGCTACAATGTAGTGATTGCTCAGCTTGTGTAACAGTGTAAATTTGCTGTCCCCTCAAAATAACTCAACACACAGCCATTAATGTCTAAACCGCAGGCAACAAAAGTGAGGGGACAGCAAATTTACACTGTTACACAAGCTGAACAATAACTACTTTACATTGTAGCAAAGTGTCATTTCTTCAGTGTTGTCACATTAAAAGTTATAATCAAATATTTACCAAAATGTGAGGGGTGTGCTCACTTTTGATAGATATTGTATATGCAGTGTGTTAGATTCCTGATGAATTTTCTTAAATGTGAGCTGAAAAATTCACATTAAAAACAGGACGCTTTGCTAATATTATTCTGAAATAGTCACCGGCGTGTCACAGCCGTAACTTATCTCAGGCCAAAAGGCTCGAAATACTGAATATCGGGTGCATTTTCAGTGTCATTCTGAATAAGCCTGTGCATCTGCGCCAGTGTCCGATGTCATGCTAACGTAACCTCGAGCGCAGTAAACAGATGCACTCTAACACCCAATCTGAGATATTGAGAGCGGGAAAAAAAATCAGGTACTCACGCCAAACATTTGCCTGAGGTCTGGATCTCTGAACCTGAAGGGAATGTTGGAGACGTGGAGTCGCTTCGGCTGCGTCTTGTTTTCCGTGGTTTCGGAGGACTGCGTCTGTTGCTGGCTGTCTGTCTGTGCTGCATCGTCTGTCTGCTGTAAAGGAAAAGGATAGATGGAGAAATAGGTAAAAAAAAAAAAAAAAAAAAAGTGAGAGAGAGAATAAAAGAAGGGAGGAGAGCAGTTAGGTATAAGAATGTAATGAATGTATTTCACTGTAAAACGCAACAAAAAGGCTGTCCTTTTGGTTTCACAAAGGTTCTACAGTAGCTTTGTGTTTTTGTGAAAAGGAAACCGTATGTCATAGGTTTATACCTATAACCTCCAAGGGTTCACACTGATGGCATCCCAAAACTGCTTTATGGTGCTAGTTAGAACCTTTTCTCTGAAATTATAGTGTGCAACTTTGTTCTTATTCATTAATTATTTAGATTTTTTTAAATAACCCCAATAATGAAACAATAACAACAACAAAAAAATTATGAACAGTGTCAGTACATCCATCTTAGAAAAGAAATTAAATCTAGAACCCCCAAGGGTTCAATTTGTGATTGTTCCTCTGGATGAACCTTTAAAGCTTCCAAAAAAGAATGTAAAGAAACCTTGAAGAGCCCATAAAGAGTGCAAGTGTTCTAATTTTTCTAGCTGTCTAAAAGGGTTCTGTGTGTAATTCTGGGAGAACCTCTTAGGATGATCTTCAGAATTAATTAAGAACTCCTAAAGAACCTGTGAAGTGTTCTTTAGACGATTCTTGGTTCCATATTTCTAAAAGAGTTCTATTTGGAACCTTTTCTGAAAGGGAAGGTTCTTCACAGAATATTTTAAGGGTCCTCCTTGACAGAAAGTGAAGGGACCAATCCAAAGAACCCTTCAGCTTCTTTAGTTGGTTTAAGGGTTCTAGTTTTCTAAACGGGTCTAATTTTCTGAAAGGGAAGCCCCGTGTTGTCCAAAAAAACTTTAACTACTCATGATAGAAAATACTAGGGACAACCTTAATAACCCGTTAGGGTGCTACTTGGAACAGGTTTGTGGTTTTTTTTTTAAAGCACAAAAACATTCCCCCAAATTTCCAACAAACTCTCAAAGAACCTGTGAAGAGTGCATGGATTCCCCAAGTGTTCTTTAGATAGTTATCGGTAATAGTTATAGGTTTCTAAAAAGGGTTCTATTAGGAATCTTTTCTGCAAGGGATGCTCTTTGTTCTAGGGTCATACATGAAAACTTTTAAGGGTTTATGGGAGAAATTGAAAGGGACAAACTGAAGAACCCTTTTAGGTGGAACCTTTTTGTTTTTTAATGAACAAGTACAAAAACATCTCTCAACTATCCAAGGAATAGTTTCTGAAACAACTTGCATTATGGCGCCAGGTAGAACCTTGTTGTGCACTAATGGACTTTTGCACATAGCAGGACTAATGGAGTGCTTGTGAAAGTAATGGCATGCACCGCCAGTAGCACTGCAAAATATCAGTAGTGTGTGCACCTGGACAAATTCATTCAGAACACCTGAAATGTGTAAAATGATATTTCCGACAAATTAAGACTCTTTAAAGTCACCCTGCGTCATGTGCACTGTATTATAAGGTCATAGTTGCTCAGCCTGTCTGTCCGTGACGTCCTTTGGAGCCTCTGCTTTGTCTCAACGAAAACCAGGTGAGTGGAAGCTTCTTTCTAGCCACCTGCTCCTCATTTCTCTTCTATATGGAAAACATATGTGGATATCTCTCACGTGCACACACACACACACACACACACACACACATGCACACGTGTCTGATGACTCATACTATAGCAGTGTGAGAGAGGGGGTTGGGTGTAAAAAAAAAAAAAAGGCTGTATGTAAAAAGTGACATGGCTGCCTTCTCTGTCTCGCTCTCTCCATTTCTTTCTGTTCTCTCCTCTTCTTCCATGGCTGACTGACGGCCAGCTCTCTGTGCCTATCTCCCTCTGAGCCAGGCCTCATGCCTGTGTGTAGTGTGTGTGATGGGCTTTAAATGTGTGTGTGGGCTTTATGTTTCTGAGATTCTGCCTTAGCTGGAGAGAATTTTTGCAGTTAGCCTTTTTCTCTTCGTGTGTGTGTGTGTGTGTGTGTGTGTGTGTGTGTGTGTGTGTATAATATGCACACATGTTTATTTTTCCTACTACTGTCTCATTAAACAGGAGGGGAAGCTTAGCTCAGCTCGGCTCGGGCAGTGCCTGCAGATATTTTTAAACCTCAAAGATGACTGCAATCATTGTGGCATCCTTTGCCTATTCCTTAAAGACATCCTGTCCTCAACTGTCCTGCAGTCCCCACGTCCAGCATAAACATGCTTTCAAAACAGCATTTTTACCCCAAATCATGTCATTTTACATCGTCAACTACTATAACAGCTAAATAAACAAAGTGTGATGAAGTGGAATCGCTGATAATGCCCCAAAGCATTTTAGTTCCCATCGCTAACAGTATTTGAACAATCGCAGAACGTTATGTTGTACTTTTTATACATTTAACATTGTGGAATAGTCACTCCTTCACCAAACTCTCTTCAAATTAATACGACAACACTGTTACTGAGAAACCACAAAGTTTCTGTAAAACCTGACTGTTAAAAAGTGCCAAAACTGGAGACTTCTTCCATCCATAAATGTTAAATCAAACTCTCGTTACAGAAAACTTCACCAAAACAAAAAATCCGTTTATAAGAAGTGTGTGCCTCACAACTACCCTGTGAATGAGCCGTTGCTATAGAACCGATAACGTATTAGAACGAGCGCATTAATATAAATATAAACCTGCGCTTCTCTTCAGGGTTGCTGTGGTACACATTCTGACCAATCACAATGCAGAATTTGGTTTGGCTGGTCAAATGGTTTCCTGTTCACTATACTGTACATGCTCACTACATAGGATTTAACATAATAATGTGTATTTGTTTTGCATTGAATTAGATAATTGATGAAAAAAAGGTCACGTAGACACAAGATGTTTTGTACATCAACATGTTTTATGAAGGTGTGTGTGTGTTTAATAAACTTGCACCTAAGTGAGTGTTTTAAGTCTTTAGTACATCTTCAAATAGGTGTGTTATCACAGGAACAACTCTGGGCTATTCCATCAGCAGTATCACATATTAAGGATGGAACAAGATTAAAAAAAAAAAAAAAAAGAAAGAAGACGACACCCCGCTGATCTGAAAACGTACATCAAGAACACAAATGCTGCAAGCTACAACAACGAGAAGTAGACAGAGACGTAAAGAATCGCTCCGGTAGTCTTTCAAGACACGAACGGCCTCGGGAAAAAAAATCAAAATAGCATTGTGTGATATTACAAGTCATAAAGAAAATCATGCCCACTCCACGAGAAACAACAGCATGTAATCCACTAAAGCGCAGCAGTAAAGTATCACGTGTAAAAGTGACTGCGTTGGTCAAACTGGAATGGCTTGATTGCGTGGGGCTTTGTTTTTAATGATCAGCCTGCAGAAATGACACACTGGTGAGATTATAATTGGAAATGAGCACGTTCTGTTTTATAATAGCTATAAAGCTGAGGGGACGGGGGCATTGCTCTTTAGCTGAACTTCCTAATGTCACATCTTAAACATGATCGAAGACGCATGGTTTTACCTCTCAAAGTGCACAAGGAAGGTTTTTGTTTCACACTGAAAAAATAAAAGTTTGAACATTTCACAAAGCTGAGTTAACAAATCCATTTCACTAACAATTTCTCTGAACAACACATTTACACGCCGTGTGAAAAATACATGCTTCTTTGGTTCTCTTGAAGGAAATACTGTGCTAAAGTATTAATAAAGAGATGTTTTACTAAAAATCTTTTTCAACACAAAATATACTAGGAAGGAAGGATGAAAAGAAATAAAGAAAGAAAAAATAGAAAAGGACAGAAGAACCATCTTCCAGGACAGAGAGACACAGATGGAGGTAAAGAGAGAGATATGGATGTGTAGAGAGAGACAGAGGTGTAGAAAGACAGATGGAGGTGTGGAGAGAGAGATGGACATATAGAGAGAGATGGAGGTGTAGAGAGAGAAACAGACGTAAAAAGAGACAGATGCAGTTGTCTGAAAATGGAGAATAGGAGGTTCTTCTGTCTTGTTTGCCAACATTATCTATTTCATTTAATGAAAAATGACAATGCCTTTTATCCACTTATAGTTACATGCAAGTTCTGCAAAACAACGCTTCTGTTAAAGCAGCTATAAACAGTCATTCCCTCACCAGCCTCTCTCTTTGTCTCTGTTTTTAAGGTATAAAAACCCACAGCTTGTCATGTTAGTGAGAAAGCACATGTGTAATCTCATCATCAGTGTCCATCAGCATCATCAGTGTCCATCAGAACAATCAGCACCATCAGCACAATCAGTGTCCATCAGCATCATCAGCACCATCAGTGTCCATCAGCACCATCAGTGTCCATCAGCACCATCAGTGTCCATCAGCACCATCAGTGTCCATCGGCATCACCAGCACCATCAGCATCATCATTACAGTGAGTATCATCAGTACCATCAGTGTCCATCAGCAACATCAGTGTCCATCAGCATCATCAGTGTCCATCAGCATCATCAGCACCATAAGTGTCCATCAGTGCCCTTTCAGCATCACCAGTACCATCAGTGTCCATCAGCATCATCAGCACCATCAGCGTCCATCAGCATCATCAGTGTCCATCAGCACCATCAATGTCCATCAGCACCATCAATGTCCATCAGCACCATAAGCATCATCATTGTCCATCAGAACCATCAGCATTATCAGTACCATCAGCACCAATCAGTACCATCAGCACGACCTGCCTGTAGCTGAGGCCATTATTCTTTACGTTACACTGGATAATTCTGCAGTTGCCTGCAGCAGGACTTGAGCTGGAAGACGTCATGTCTGTTAGTGGAGATATTCCACCAGCAGATCCACAACTCACTGGGATTAAATAAACATTTCAGCCTCTCCATAATGAGTATAAAAAATGGTGCAAAAGAGCAGAAACACAGCCAGCACTGCAGCTCCAGCTCCTTCAGTCGAGTTAAACAATAAGAATATTCTGTCGTTCCTCTGTTTCTACACAATCCCGGGCTGAGTGCCAAGTTAAAACACACTGCGTGAGGATGCAGCACGCTAACAGCTGACACTCGGTGCTGCATGCCATCTGCGTAGTGCTCGTCTCCCCGCTGGCACACACTCACCGCTTCAAACAGGAAAATAAACAAATGTGAGAGAGAGAGAGAGAGAGAGAGAGACAGAGAGAGAAACATGCTCTTGCTTTCCTACACTCCCTTTAGTTCACTTCAAAACACTCATCTATTAACAAATAAAAGAGTCACAGAGAAGTGAGTTTGAGTGATCAACATACAACACTGTCTCACACAAACACACAAGGAATAGAAGGAAATAATGAAAATGCAAGGAAGGAGAAATGAAGGAAGGAGCATAGAAGGAAGCAAAAAAGAAGGAAGGAAGGGAAGGAAGGAAATCAAAAAAGAAAGAAAGAAATTAAAGGAACGATGGAAGGAAAACAAGAATGAAAGAAAGAAGTAGAGAAAAAGAAAGGAAGGAATGAATAAAAAAGAAAAACAAAAAAGCAAACATGCAAGAAAGGAACAAATATTAAGTAAGGAAGAAAAGAAGGAAGGAAGGACAGAAATATACAAACAAAAAAGAAAGCAAACATGCGAGAAAGAAGTAGAAAAAAGAAAGGAATGTAATAAGAAAACCTAGAAAAAAGACAGCCAGACATAAAAAATGGAAGAAAAGAAGGAAGGAAGAAAAAATAGAGAAAAGAAACATGCATGTAAGGAAAGAAGGAAAAAGAAAGAAAAATAAAAACAAGAAAAAAGAAAGGAAGAAAGAAAGAAAATTCAACAGAAAGACTAAAAGAAAGAAAGAAAACGTAACTGATGTAATTAATCGGAGAGAGAATCTTCTTATTAATTAAATTTATAAATGAATGTAGAGTATCCTGATATAAAGAAAATAAGGGACATCAGCAGGCAGCCAATCAGAGCACAGCGTTTTGTGAGGTCATGATGTAATGTGGGAGTAAGTGATCTGACATGTTTCTCTGTTTCACACTTCGCTCTCTCACGCTGCAGGTGTGTGTCTTCTGCGCTCGACAGGAAACACGACTCTCGCTCTCCCAGGACGAGGATGAGCGGAGGAAAGCCAACCGAGTGAGACAGCGCACACACACACACACACACACACCATAGAGGGCAGAGAAACAGGCCAGTGAAGCATGGATAAAGTGATGTAGTATGTCAGGGCTGCTTACTGGACATGTAAAAGTGTGAGTCTGTCAGTAGTGTCATCACGTATCGAATACGTCTGCACACTGTAACTCTACCGAACCAAGATCAGAAGCTGTTGATTCATTTTCTATAACAGCAGCTCTGACAGTAGTTCAGACTGTAACATCAATAACATGTTTATATTCACACGCTCGTTCTAATACATCGTTGTTGCTGTAGTAACAGCTCAGCTCAGCTGACTAAAAAACTAAAAGTTGATATGGTGATGTTTTCTGTAACATTTATGGAGGGGGTCTCCAGTGTCAGTGCTTTGTAATAAACGGTAAATGGTCTGCACTTATATAGCGCTTTTTAACTTTAGCAGTTCTATAAAGTGCTTTACACTGGATCTCATTCACCCATTCACACACCAATGGTAACAGAGCTGCCATGAAGGCGCTAACTTGTCATCAGGAGCAACTTGTGGTACAGTGTTTTGCCCAAAGACACTTCGGCATGTGGAGTCATGTGGGTCGGGAATCAAACCTCCAACCCTATGATTAGTGGACAACCCGCTAACATGACGCTAGCATGACAAGCAAGAAAGGAAGAAAAAAAGAAAGATAGAAAGAAAGAAGGAAAGAAACAAACAAAAGAAAGAAAGTAAGGAAAAATGAAAGAACAGCAGTCTCTAACAGGCTATGAAAGAACGAAAGCAAGGAAGAAAGAAAAGAACAGAAAGTAAAGAAAGAAATAAAGAAAGCTTTCATTCAGTAATATCACACATGAAATAAATAAAGCTAAAAACACACAATGCCTTTCACTAATATTGGCACCCTTGGTAAATATGTGCAAAGACGGCTGTGACAAATTGTCTTTATTGTTTAATCTTTTGTTAAAAAAATTACAAAAATTCTCTGCTCTCATGGATATCACACAATTGCAAACATAACACAGGTTTATTTAAAATTATATATATACATATATATACACACACACACACACACACACACACACACACACACACACACACACACAAAACTTCCTGTTTCACAAGGGTATAAATATGAGGTAACATCAGCCAAATTCCCTTAGTCATTAATAACAATGGGTAAGACAAAGAAATATAGCTGTGATGTGTGGCAAAAGGTTGTTGAGCTTCACAAAATGGGAAGTGGCTATAAGAAATTAGCACAAGCATTGAAAATGCCCATTTCCAACATCAGGGAATTAAGAAGTTCCAGTCAACTGGAAATGTTATGAATCAACCTGGAAGAGGACGTGTGTCTATATTGTCTCAATGCACTGTGAAGAGGATGGTTCGAGTAGGCAAAAAATCTCCAAGGATCACAGCTGGAGAATTGCAGAAGTTAGTTGCATCTTGACGTCAGAAATCTCCAAAACTACAATCCAAGGTCACCTACATCACCACAAGTTGTTTGGAAGGGTTTCAAGAAAAAAACTACTCTCATCCAAAAACAAACTCAAGAATTCAAGTGTCTTCAGTTTGCCAGACACTACTGGAACTTCAAATGGGATCGGGTTCTGTGGTCAGTGGAAACCAAAATAGAGCTTTTTGGCAATAAACACCAGAGGTGGTTTTGATGCACACAGAGAGGTAGCCATATGGAAAAGTAACTCATGCCCACGGTTAACTATGGTGGTGAGTCTTTAATGTATTGGGGCTGGTTTTCTGCCAGAGGCCCTGGACATTTTGTCACGACACACGGCACCATGGACTCCATCAAGTATCAGCAGATATTAAATGAAAACCTGACTGTCTCTGCCAGAAAGCTTAAAATGGGCCGTGGTTGGATCTTCCAGTGGGACAGTGATCCAAAACATGCATCAAAATCAACACAAAAATGGTTTACTGACCACAAAGTCAAGGTCCTGCCATAACAATCCCAGTCACCTGACTTAAACCTATAGAAAACCTGTGGGGTGAACTGAAGAGGAAAGTCCACCATTATGGTCCTTGAAATGTGAAGGATCTGGAGAGATTCTGTGTGGAGGAATGGTTTTAGAGCCCTTGCAATGTATTCTCCAACCTCATCAGGCATTATAGGAGCAGACTCAGAGCTGTTATCTTGCAAAGGGCGGCTATGTTGGTAGAGTGGGTTGTCCACTAACCGTAGGGTTGGCGGTTCGATTCCCGGCCCAGGTGACTCCACATGCCGAAGTGTCCTTGAACCCCAAGTTGCTCCCAATGGCAAGTTAGCGCCTTGCATGGCAGCTCT
>JAOUWY010000043.1:15666293-15677176 GCA_025728095.1 Prietella phreatophila | reverse complement strand
TGTGAGTGTGTATGTGATTGTGCCCTGCGATGGATTGGCACCCTGTCCAGGGTGTACCCTGCCTTGTGCCCGATGCTGCCTGGGATAGGCTCCAGGTTCCCCGCGACCCTGAAAAAGGAGCAAGCGGTAAAAGATGGATGGATGGATGGATGGATTATATATAATAAATTTTATACTATCTTTTGTGACACCTTTTTATTATAGATTTTTTAAATTATAACTATATACAACAAAGCCCCAGATTTGCCCAGAATCATGAAATGAAAAAGAAGAAAAAAGTTATTACTATCGACAAAACAAGCAACAGACAAAATAATAGCCATAACCAAAGTAACATACAGAGGGTTACCAAGTACACTTAAAATCTCTAAAGGTCTGATAGAGCCTGAATAAGGTCTATTTTTATATTATCTTGTAGAACATATACAAAAGATCCACATCTACAAAATGGCTTTCTGCTCCAGATTATCATACCAGTTCTTCAAGTCCATTTGTTTCATTAGTGAAGGTTTTACACAGTAGCTGATTGGTCAATGCCGCCATTTTGTTACATTCATTATTTGCTTATGCTGTATGATGATTCGCAGATACAATCTTCTAAAGCCAAGGTTATTTTTTGAGTTTGGAGACAGAACTTTTTCTTAGTCTTTTTTATCAATATAAAGTATCCCCCAGAGATAAAAGACCAAACCTCATTTTCAACCCAAATCCCAAACAGAACCTTATCATACTGTATTAAGGAAGTCCTGACAAGGTGTGCAGAGACATCACTCTGTACTTCAGACCCAGCGAGCGCCCCCCTGCCACAGTGTGGAGGGTGCGAGTAGGCTACGAAACGCACACTTCAATTCCACGTTGCTAATTAAAAACCTTAATCTCGTGACATTTCGGGTCAGACTGGGTTAAATCACTTAAACTGCGCTCACTTCAGGGACAGTATCTCTGTTCGAAAGTGAACTCTGTGATTAATCCTTTATATTCTTCAGAGGAACACCTTCATTATAAAGCCGCAGGCTGTAATGCACAACCTGTGAATAATTATAAAGCAACTATAATGTTTATTAACAATTTTATGCTTATAATTTCATAATTTAATCAAGCAAACTGAATGTTAGTCCTAATTATTGTTAAGTAAGTTTAAGCACATAAGACACTATTAACCTTATTTTTGTAATGTTATAAAAAAAACAAAAAAAACTCCAAAAACACACACTGCCACAGCAAAGTGAATCATTTTTATCAGAGATGCACCGATATTAAATTTCTCAGCCGATACCGATAATCGATTATTCAGAGTGATATCGGCTGATACCGATAACCGATACAGATAGTTCTGCCTTTTATGCCTTTTTTTAAATGAGTAATAATTAATTCCACAATTCTGAAAGAAATGCAAAAAATAACTTTATTCTCTCCATTTCAACAAGTTATTTTACAGTAACTGGTCTCAAACAGAAAGCACATTACTCTAATTAACATTAACACATGAACTCAACTCTGAAGATTAAAATAAGATTTCTTAACTTATAGAATCTTATTCATTCATATTAACATTGACTGAATTCTAAGAAACCCTGTATTAGTCTCACATTCACTCACCACAAACAAAACCATTTCTACTTCATCACTGAACATCAAACTGGTAATATATAATATAAACATTAACTGGATATGAAATATACTACCCTACAAATATATTTCTGTGCAATATATACTTTTTTGCCAACTCATCTTCATTTAAATCTTTCAGCAGTGCACTGGCACTTTAGTTCAGCTCGAGCAGCTTGGGAAAATAAAATCTGACTCGACGCTGAAACTCCGGCTTCACTGCTGCAGCATCCGGTGTAACATTTTAGCAGTGCAGAGATTACAGAGCTTACAAACTGCAGTTTTGTCATCTTTCCACACAAGAGCTATCATCTTTAGACACAGCACCGCATCTATGTTTTCTTGCCCTCTTGTGATTGACAGGATATAATCGACCCTGATCATCAGATGTTTTTAAAGTAATATAATTTTTTTCCCATTTATTGTTCTATTTAATGATGATGAAGGAATGTCAAAGTGAGTTCCTTTTATCACGTACGTTAACACAGCTATCACCAGCCCTCTCTCAAAGCTAATAAGACAAAAAAAAAACGGCTGTAAAAAAACAGACAAAACCTCAGATAACTTACAACTTTACTTCTGACTGTTACAAAGGACTGACACTGGAGACTCCGTCCATATATGGTAATTAAATATATAGAAAGCTTCACCATTTCAACAATCCGTTTCTGTGCGTCGTCCGCCATACAAATCCCTGTCAATGAGTGGTTACTATAGCAACGATAACTGCACCAATCAGAATCCAGAATTATTTAGCCGGTAACTTCCGATTCAAGGTTTTCAAGGAATTATATATCGAGCATTATTATAGCTTCATAATGCAGTCATTAGTTAGAGTATATTAAAATGTTTGCAAGGAATCATGTTTCAAGTAATGTTTCTCATTGGACTGACATTTACCAGTCGCCGTGAGCCTTTAAACCGTTCGATCGTGCTCGGTGATCTCTACAATGAACAGCTTGACAAACAACATTCAAAACATGTCGGGTCATCGCCACGGCTGTAAATGATCCGGTTGGGTTTTTCTTTTTAATGGTCATTCATTATTAAACCAAGCATCAGAACTGGTGGAGAGGACTGGAGGCGATTGCTGTGGCTGGTGCTGATATTTGTAGATAAATGCCACGTCCCTGGAGGTTCTCCCCGCCGTGAGTTATTAGCAAAGCTTCATTGATCTCCATTGAAATCACAATAATCTCCAGTTTTCATCCAGGTCTTTCCCGGACGCTCAGCTGCAACTGTTATCGCAAAGGTGTTTTCCCATCCCTTCTGTTTTTTTTTTTTTTGCTGGACTCTAAAATGATTTCCTCCCATCCTTCCACTGCAGTGTGTGTGTGTGTGTGTGTGTGTGTGTGTGTGTGTGTGTGTGTGTGTGCGCGCAGTATTGGTTTTATAGGCTCAATAAAAAGACTAAAGTCCCCTCCATGACTGCAAAGCTCTGTGCCATATGTGGACAAACTCGATTCCTTTTACAGTGATGAATACTCTGATATAATAAAGACACGTTTATGGAAGAGCTTCTCCGCTTTTTCGGCGGCGAAGAATTTCATTACAGAGTCTGCGGTCGTCGCGGGTCGTACTCAGCGTAGCAGAGCGTAACGGAGTGCTGCAATCGTTCAGCGAGAGCCAACATGGATTTTTTTCTGCGTTCGTTTCTCATCTTCGGTTGTTTTGAAAAAACAAAACCAAACATGCTTGCACGATAAAAGATAAACATTCCGTGCTTATCATTCAATGATGGTCCGTTTAGATCGGAAAAGATAAAATATTCACAGTAGTGTTTAGGCTCCTGCTACGCATATAGAATCGAATTATATCAAAAAGACTATGCATTGCAAATCCGGGAAAGATGAATGCCAATGCAAAGATTTGGTGTTGGGGAAATTGAAAATAAAATCTTAGAACATGACTCCTTTGATAGACGTCAAAAGCCGATCTGTCGTTCTGACGATGGAACGTAGCAATCAAATGCTAGAACGCAGTCAGCACTTGTCAGTCATCGATGACACCAGGCAAAAAAAGAGAGTCATTTCGAAATGCAGAGCACTGGAATTGCCAAATAAACAGCGAACAACATGGAGAGTAGGAAATCTAATATCGAACACGCAGGACTGAATCCTCCCAGGACGCGGTGCGAATCGGCGGAATCAAATGAGATCGCCTCTCTGTGACACGGGCCTTGTTCCTTCTTGCCCCGGTGCATGCTGGGATAGCAAGCAGGGTCAGAAAGGCTGTCTTTCTCTCTCGATTTGCGAGCTATAATGAAATGCAGCAGCCCTGCTTGTCACAGGTCAGCAAGCTGTCGTGCACTGCAAATGCCAAGCCCATTCGTTATGAAAATGCTATGCATTGATTTGTCATACGTCGCAAAGCTCTGTCGAGAGGGGCCATTTTTAAATCTGCGCTGTGCAGCCCCGCATGGACCGTGGCATTACCATTAATACCTTTCACACGGGCTGAGATTAGAGAGTTTTAGAGAGGCATGAATAACGTGATGCTGAGCCTGGCCGAAATTTAAAACAGACTGACATAAAACAGGTATAATGAAATAGGACTAAACTCCTGAGTAATACATTCTGAGATGTATAGTATATTTTGTCATTAATGCCATACAGCAAAAAAAAATTTATCCATTAAGTCTTATTCCGACACATTTATGACAGCATCGTAAAGTAGTTGGTCATGACATTTGTCAGAATATTTGTTGTGAAGTACATCATGACATTCGTTGCATGCACTACTACTACTAGGCATATAAAATAAAAACAGCATGTGACATAAGCTGTCATAGCATTGAACATTATGGCAGCGCAAATTCACAGTCAATCATAACACGCTTATGACATGTTATAATCCAGGTCCATGACATCATGGTAGCTACCGTGACAACTAACAGTAATAGGTAACCTGACATTATTATTATTGTACTGCACAAGAACTATTATGACATGAATATGTCAGTGTTATGATGCAGGGTTCAAGTAACCGCCTTCTCCACTTTATTTGGACCATGCATTATGTCATAGACATGTTATAGCAGATGTCGCTATGTGGCCATGACATTTCCTATACATGTATTTGGAAAATCTGACATAAGTCACAAGTCGTGAGCTGGTAATAACAGCTGTTATGAAGTGAACACTTTGTCAAACCATGCACAAACCAGAGCACTAAATGTGACATTATAGTAGCTGTTATGACAACTGCAACTTACTGAAAACATTATTTCACTGCATGTGAACGGTTATGACAAGATCTCATAAAACATCTTTGACAAGTTTATGACAGCCTTGTGATGCAGAGTTCAAGTGTTACCATGCACTTATAGCTGATGTTATATGATGTTATATGACAGGTTATCTCCAATGATACAACCGTGCCACATCAGCATTATCTGTCATTGTATTTAATGTTATTACAGCCTATAACAGTTGCTTACCTTCATGTCACAGCTTTTGTCTAGCAGAATATCCATATTGCATTATCATTTTCTGTCTCCTGTAATGTTTGTCATCCTATGTACAATATTCCTGCCTGTGCTAATTCACATGCATTAATAAATCATAACACATTTATGACATGTTATTTCCAGGTTCCTGACAGCATCATACAGTACTTGGGTGTGACATCATGTATCTGGAAAATGTGACACAAGATGTTAATAACAGCTGTCAAGAAGTACGTCATAACATCTGTCATAAGACATACACTAACCACATTGAATAGCACTGAACATTGTGGTAGTTATCATGATACACAGATAATGCTGATATTATTGCACTTCATGTGAACTTTTATGACAACTCATGACATGTTTATGACATGTTTATATCAGTCTATGATGTAGGATTCTATTAAAATGTTCTCTCATTACATGTTCATGGCAAGACAATGTTATCAACGAATCTACTTTATTTAAACCCTGCATCAAGTTGTAAACCTGTTCTAGCACATCATAAGCTGTCATGACAGTTGCATTATCATGATTCTTTAACAATTTTCAATGACGCATATCGTGTTTAATGTCTAATTTTGATGATTTTCATGTGTTAATAACTCCTTTATAACACATTTATGACACTATCAGTAATTTGATGCTATGACACATTTTTAAAATCGCCCTGTAGTGAGTTTACGGCACGGCAGGGGAGACAAACGCTGTTTGAAATGCGCCGCCATGTTTCAGACATCAGAATTTCAATCCACATGTACTGTTATGACAACTAATGTCATATTATGACAGTTCTGGTTGAGAAAATTTACTTTCCTACAAGTTTGCTCTCTACAAACTCCTCTAGGCATTAATATGTGTATGTTTACTTTTATGACATTGCTGCAATTTTATGACTAAAATGCATGTTGTAGTTTATTGAAGTTGAACACTGTACAGTACAGTACACTAATAACATGAACAAGGAATTTATGTAAATGTATTATTCAAGTTAATAATAATAATTCAATTAGCTTTTGCTCGTTACCTCCCAATAGAATACTAGAACAATTTTGATTTTAAAAGCTGACTTAAATAGTAAACACTGTGGCCGACATGCTGCTTTGAATTTGGCAGAATTGTACAAAAGATCCTTTTAACTGTAGCGAGCTTACATTCTGATTCATTTTTGAGGAAGCACGGATGCCAAGGTTCGCCAAGCCATAGGCTCAAAAAACCAACCTTGCTTCAGTGTCACGCTTCCTGCATGGAATATAATCGAGGGCGACCTTTATCAATCAATTGAATAAACTGCTTTCAGAGCATCCATTGAAAACCAACTCCGAGCAGGAGGTGCCTTCGCAAGCACTTTTTTTCCAGGAGCAGGGGCAGCTGAAGATGAGAGAGAAGCAATACCGTCAGGCTGGCCAGTTTCAATGGCATTTCTGCTGCATCAATTCGTTCACCAAAACCACAATCCAACTGGAGGAGGGCCAACTGACAGTCAAGCAAAAAAAAGAGAAAGTGCTAATGCAACACTTTTTAAGAGGGTTGGAGATAATGGACAGGGTATGAAAGGCATCATGTATATGATTTATTTTTCACAATAATCCAACAGAATAAAATCTTTACGTACTTTACATTATTTTATGAATAAAATCTTTATGTGCGTGTACAATACAAGACAGAGCCACAATTTCAGTGACACAGTAACAGCGAAGTAATGTGCTGATGAGTAAAGTAAGTACAAAGTGTGTCCAAAAATGTAGTCCATCATTCCAAAGCAGGTGGATATAAGTGCAAATGAAATCTTTATTAACGATCTAACAATCCTCAGGTGCAATCATAGGCAGGTCCAAATTGTCAAAAAAAAAAAAAAAAGAGTAGTTAGACTAGTGTAGAAAAAAACAAAAATCAAAAATTAAGAAATGAAAAAAGGTGAAAACCAGGAGATAATCAGAAAACACTCCAAAGTGAAAACAAATGAACCGCTTTTAAACACGCTGAGATAATAACAGAAAAACAGGAAACAGCCAAATATGATACAATAAATCGGAATAATACATAATTGAATCAAAAACAGCCAAGTCGAAAAACTGGACTTACAAAGAAACAGGAAAACATGGCTCACAACATAACAATAAAAACACACACACACACACACACACACACACACACACACACCGCGGCAGGACAAAGCAACAGCAGAGTGTAAACAGATACTAATTAAATGTGAGACACCGAACAGGTGCACACATTAGAGGAACAAACCAATGAGGCATAGGCAGGACTAGTATCAAAACAAAGGCATATACTGTAGCAAAACAAACACTAGTTGGGAAATTTATGACAAGCTACACTTCAAGATTCTATGACAAGACATATTCATATGACAAGACAAAGCAACAAATCCAACCGGTTGGCTTGAACGATTCTATGGGCCAATCCCATGGAATGGGTCATCCCTGCTCACAACCTTAGATCCCACCTGTGATTAGTTCACATTTACTGTCTGACGCACAAAATCGAAAGAAAAACTTATAATCGTGATTTTCATCATATTCTTTCAAATAGAATTATTAGGATGAAAAAGAAAGGAAGTACAGAGATGGCTGGTGTCTCTGGTGGGTGTACGTAGATAATACAGCTAGCTTGCTTTGCTAATCTGATAATGAAGTCAGTATCAAGGCTTGCATGTAGCATGTAAATCAAACATCTGATTTAACACTGAACTGTGTTATTTAATTGGTGCTAAACTCGTTTCATTAACTACATATAATAATTAAAAAAACACTAGACAGGCCACACCCACAAGCGACAAAAGATGCAAGCACTCACAAGAGACTAGCTAGTGTGAAACTAAGGTAAGGAACCATACACACCCCCAGCACATCAATGCATATTAAATATCATAAAAAGAAATTTCCAGATGAAAATTAAACCCTATACAACTTCTTACCAGGAAATCTACCATCTGTTTGGGTAAATAACCAAAGGTTGGATGCTATGTTCCTAACAAACCAGCTATCACGCCTAACAGGAGCATGTAGGAGGCTTCTCTTTGATCCAGCGCAACATAAAACACCTCCTCGCAGCTTTAATAACAGCTTTCCAAAGAGCATGAATTGTTCGGGATGCGCCCTCAACATGAACAGCCAGGGTGCTTTTGTAATGTTGCGATAAGGAATAATCTCCTGCAGCCAGATGATGCACCAGAAGTTGGAGGGTGAGTCAGGTTGCCCTAAAATCATATGCATCTAAATAAATCCTCTGGTACGAGAAAGTTGAAGAAAGTTAGAGCAGAAAATTATCAAGTATGAAAGGTCAGAAATGAAAAAAAAAACAAAAAACCTCAAATCACACATTAGTGTCTCTTTCACCAAAGAACGAAGGAAAACACGAGTTAAGGTGAACAAACAACAGTTTCGCTTCTAATCTTTCAGATATTAGCTAGCACTATACAAAGTAGGTGAGTGCTAATCGCTAGCTGTCACAATACAAACTGCCATGATAAATATAATACAAAGTGTATGTAGTTGCAGATAAATTACGACGACTCCTGCTCATTATCACGCCTCTTAAAAGCAACGTACGTAAGTGCTCTAATATCACCACCAGAGACTGGAGAATGATTTCGGCTCATTTTAGTGTGTGTTCTAGATATCATGGCATGTTCTAAATATGTGAGAAATAAAACACTTCTAAACACTTTTATAAGAGTTTTTGTTACAGGAAAATAATCAACAATGGGGTGATGTGATAAACGGTTTTGTTCATTTTTAGTTACGCTAATAATATTGTGCAACATCTGTGAAACGAATTAGTTCCTGTTACGTTTACATTATAGCATGTGCATGCGCCAAATATGCCATCTGGCATATTTACATTATACGTTATATGCCATAAGTTACGGCAGATCTAAATAGTCGTTTCCTCACTGGCCTCTCTTTAGGAGTTAATAAGACAAAATAAAAATGGTCATCTCACTGTGAAACTGCAAAGTGTAAACTCTTGGATCTCAAAAAAAATGAATGCTACAGCTTTACCTGACACTGGAGACTCCTTACTAAAGTGTTAAATAAACGCATCTTTACAGAAAACTTCATCATAAGAACGTTTAGACGCATTTTTTTTACGTTTCTGTGTTACCACAGAAACAATAACGAATTACAATGAGAGCATTAATATATAAAGCCGTGATTTGCAGCTGCACTACTAATGCTGAGGAATATCAAGTCATGATCTGAAACTTTAAGCAAGTCTGTAAGTGCTATTTTGTTCAAATGAACGGTGAAAAAATGGAACAGAGTGATATCGGCTCCTCAAGGGAAATTTCAGTCTGTTTCTGCGGTGACTATTCCTTCAAGACCATCCACGTTTCAATTAAACATCCAATATTCATCACTTTAATATCAAAAAATTCAATCCGCTGTAGTTACACCAGAAGGCAATCAAAGATTCGCGGAACGATCTTAAAGTGATGGGCTTATTTTCATTTCCAAATCACAGTATATAACTTGTAATTATTTACGTCTTCTCTTATTGCTTTTGACATGCAGGGTGGATGAATTAGATAAACATGGAACATAAAGAAAATGCATGCTCTTGATAATGTAGTAGACATTATTAATAGTTAATCAGCAAAAAAATAAAAACAACAACAATGGCATAAAATAAGGAAAAAGTCCATACAAATCCACACTCATTAACACTAATTAAACAGTGCATTCCCTCACAGAAAAACATACAACATTCATCATTTATGAGGAACTCCAGACCTTTCCTTAACAAGTTTGTTAAATAATCTTTTTCATAACTGGGAATTATTCTAGGAGCACAATTGCCACGATCCTCATTCCTTTAGTCACTGCCCGTTAGATTAAAACCGGTTAAAAAGAGATTAATTTCCTGATAAAGCCGCACAGTGGGGGCACTTTAAATTTATAGCACGGGCAATTAAGTGCGGCGAAGTCTTTCCTTTGCCTGGGACTGATTCTGAAGTGATAATGGCAGGTGAAGAGGCAGATAATGAGCAGACCAGGACATAGTCACTTAGAACACTCAAAACGAGACTTTTCCAGCGTTATACATCACACTCGACTTGTCTTAGAGGTTCACAATTTTCTGCGTCAAAATCATAATTCAGTAGTTCCATCACTAGTTAGTAGTGTGAGGATAAGTGCAGATAACCTTCACCATCAGATATCTCATCATCAACCAAAACACAAACCAGCACAAAACTCTTATTAAAGATTTATAAACAAGAACGGCGTACACACATGCACACACACACATATACAGCAACGCATGGTGCACGATACAGAACCCGCAAACACACACGCACAGCGTCTTGAAAAACAGGACTTAGATGGATGTTACATACCCACAGATACATCATCATCTTGAACGAGGGGTCAGGTGCACTCGTTTCTCGAAAGCGAAGCCGAGTCTCCCAAGTTCTAAAATCCGTCCTGCTTCTCCCAGTTCTGCTCTTCTCGTCTATATTTTACAGAAATCGCTCTGGAGCGCTTGTTAAGAGGACGCTCGGAGAAAACAAGAGGGAACTGGATCTTCACCAAGGGAGATGAAAGAAAGAAAGAAAGAAAAAAAAAATGCTTCTAGCAGATCTCTTTGTGGTGGGTTTTCTTTTTTCTTTACTGTGTATCTGTCTAGCTCTCGCTCTGGCAATCCGTGCGTAGAGGAAGTCCAGCAAAAGTGCGCTTGCAAAGTAACAGAGAGGGAACGAGAGAGAGAGAGAGAGAGAGAGAGAGAGAGAGAGAGAGAGAGAGAGAGAGAGAGAGATAGAGAAATATAGAAAAGGAGAGAGAGAGAGAGAGAGAGAGAG
>JAOUWY010000043.1:15618573-15629145 GCA_025728095.1 Prietella phreatophila | reverse complement strand
GAGTTTGCATGTTCTCCCCGTGCTGCGGGGGTTTCCTCCGGGTACTCCGGTTTCCTCCCCCAGTCCAAACACATGCAGGGCGTGTCTAAAGTGTCCGTAGTGTATGAATGGGTGTGTGAGTGTCCGCCATTGCCGGTCCCAAGCCCGGATGCGAAAAAGAGAGGGTTGGGCATCGGGCTAGCAACCCGTCCCCGTAAAAACCCTAACCGCTATGGAAACGATGAGAGAAATTTCTCTCTCGTCGCCCAATACGTTACTTAGCGTGGGTGGAAAAGAAGAAGATATGTACTGTACGATGTGACCACACAAACACTGGAGACTCCTTCCCTGAATGTTAAATAAATGTCTCCTTACAAGCTCAATAGTTCAAATAATGAGCTGTTTCTATAGAAATTCTTCTTCTTCTTCATCTTGTTCCTCTTCTTCTTCCTCTCCTTCTTCTTCTTCCAGTTCTTCTTCTTATTTATCATCATATTCCACATGCTTCTTGAAAACCATTTTATTCTAATGAATTGTGCAGAAAGTGAGGCAACGGGATTTAAAGACAGAGGCGAGGAGAAAACGAATGCAGCTTGTGAAGTAGAGGCTTGAGACCTCATTATAAGAAACAATGCAGTTGCTCAGGCCAGCACTTAACTGTGCATCCGCTATAGGCTTTGTCAGTTTAAGACAGCATGAAGGCTCAGAGGAAAGCTGTTATATAAGTGTGTAGCGCACACACCATTCAGCCTCCAGCTTCTACACCGTTAATGGTTGGAATCAGTGGGTTGTGACACGCCGTCTATGCCTCGCTCGGCGCAACCTCACAATCAACTTGTCATAATATTTAGTAGGAAAATGACGAATGACTCATCTACCCTCATATCCTCGTTTGTTGCCTCGGAGTACACAGAATTAAAGCGATACAGATGCAATAACTTTTGGTTTAGACTGCAGGGGAAGGTGCGGGGAGTGGGGGAGGACAGAAGAAAAAACGCTGGAAGCGGATTTTGCTCCTCTTCGGGTCTGCGGGCTCAGACGTGACATCAGCGTGAGATCGTTTGAATATTGAGCTGTTTAGAAAATGAGCTTGTTTGTTGTGTAGAGCTCATAAGGAAAATCAGATTTCAGCAAATATGAGAGAGATATGCAGTGCTGGAATTCATGACAAAATGAAGGAAAAAGAAAGAAGGGGGAAAAATCCACCAAATGAAATATTATTGAAGTATCTCTATTTGAAAATAGGACTCAGTATCAAGACACATACTTTTGTGCATATTTAATTAGTCATTTTTAACTTTATTATTATTATTATTTTATTCTTTAAGCCAAACAAGAAGAATGGACAAGATTTTTTGTACGCTACTGTGACTGTAATTATTCTGCCTTTAATCCTACTGTTTATCAGCTCTGACATCATAGCACATACTCCAGAATTATTGGCACCCTTCCTGAAAATGAGCAAATGCAAATATATCATTTCAGATCCTCAGTGTCGTGCTGTTCTATAAAATAATTAATGTCAGGGTGGTGTGATGAAGTGAAGTTAATGTTGAAACCGGAAACATGGTTATTTTCCACATCCTGACATGTTTTATTCTGCTTATACTTCAGCAAATTGCAAATCATTACAGTTGTTTATGTACTGAATAAATGTTTTTTTTATACATTTATAGTTACATGTAATGTGTCATCTGAAAAACAAGTTAGTTCCAGTTCTCACTTACGTCATTCACATGCCGGCCTCTCTTTTCCCCCTCTCATGAAGTTAATAAGACAAAAAAAACTTAAAAGTTACAGTTTTACCTTTGACCATTACAAAGCACTAACATTGGTGACTCCTTCAACCATTTTGTTTGATTATCTGTCATACAAGCCCCTGTGAATGAGCTGTTAATATAGAAACATAGAAACTGTTAAAATGTACTTACATCCAATCTAGTGGAACAGAGACCTGCCCTTTTTTCTGGCAAACTCCGCCACACAGATGTGGTTATTTCTGAGGTTTGAATAACAATGTGCACAAGTTCTTTATTAAATTCTCACTATAACACAACTCTGAATATGGCCCTTTGTTAAAATTTGACAATAAATTATTTACAACTTGTTCAGTAATTAAAATGAAATAAAGTTTTAGGGAATAGGAGGAAACTTGAGAGGAAACCATTTCCATAACCAAAGCTCACACTGGACTTTACATACAAATCCTTGTCATCTACTCTAAAGTACAATTGAGTTCTGCGGTTTTTTTTAAAGTACAGTGAATCGTTATTGTGGATATAACTCACACAGTTAAGAGCTCATTATTCGCCTCATGAATCTGAAAGACAGCTGGGGAAATTTAGACTAAGGAGCACTGCAGAGACGTTAAACATAAAGAAAAACAAAAAGGCATGAACTGGGAAAAGGTGCAAAACAAAACAGTGCTTAGTGTTAGGAAGTCCCAGCGGATGCTGTTGGTTCAATTATCAGGAAGTGGAAGCTATATCAAGCCATCATGTCAATGCCTAGGAAAGGTCATACCTCAAAATTCTCAGCAAGAAAAAGAAGGAGACTTGTGGGAGAAGCCAACGAGAGGCCAACGATCACTCTGACGGAGCTAGCAAGGTCACTAGCTCAGAGCAGAGTAAAGGTTAGTGAGAGAACTATATCGAGATCTTTGCATAAACACTGGGCTGTAGAGGAGGAGGGTACAAATCAAGCCATTACTGAAATAGAAAGGACTGGAAGCATGCCTATGAACAGAATACACAATCCTGAACAATTAGGATTTAAGAAAATGGCTAAATGGTTCATTCTGATTGGACCTTAGGCTGATATAGTCCAGACCAATTCAAACTGACCATAAGAAAATGGCATAAAAATGAATCTCAGAAATCTCTTCACTAAAAAACCTTAACCAAGGTGGTTTTGCAGTTTACAGTAAACTCACCGCAGATGTACTGCTAATTGTAAGTAGCTAGTTATGACAATAAGTTGACAGAGGCTTTATCATATATGACTGAAATACTGCTATTTTGTGCTGTGTACACACATACAGTACTGCTTGTCTCCATCAGTGCGAAGAGCAGCCCAGGAACCTCCTCCTGCTGAGAAATGTCAACACTGGTATGAAGTATGTAGGCGAAAATTTTTTGAGAGGTGAATGCAGAGACAGCACATTCTCTTCCAAAGACCGGCCAATGGATGATCAATATTCCAGCACAACTTTCTTGTGATTAATTTTTAATGGCCAGGAGAACTGCTCCTTTCTAAAATGTAAATGGCTTTAATGTTAAATGAAAAGAGGAACGACACCTTGATCAATCACTCCTACACCGCCTCTCTGCCAGTGGCATCAACCGAAGGCTTACCGATGACATCTTTCTCTCCACGCTTCCTCCAGAGGGCCTCAAAGCTCCTGCACACCTCCCTCCACCTTCACGTCCTCTGAGACACCAAAAAAATCTATTTCTCTCTCCCTCTCTCTCGCTCTCTCTCTGTTTCTTCTGACTCGATTCAGTGGTTGGGTGGAATAGTCTGAAAATAAATACATCATTGCAACACCTACAATCTACTGTAACACCTTGTATTCATAATGCTTTATTTACGACTGTACTGAACCTCCTTTTTTATTTTGCCTCATTAACCTCATGACCCCACGCAAGACAGAAAATCAGAAAAGTGCAAATAATTCAGATGCTTATGATTAAAAGCAGCACTTAATGTACAACATTACAACATGTAATGTAACACCAGGACAAGACCAGCAACCCAGCAAAGACACTTTGATCATTCTCCATTTTCAACACCCTCCTCCACTCTCCACCACCCACATCCCTGTCTCCTGAGGACTTTCCCACTCCTCCTACACCCGACACAACAGTGGTTTCTCAATAAACTCGACATTTTGGCGCTCCTCCTTACCAGCCAACCCATTTCCTGATCCCTGTACCCATGTCATCAACACAATCAATTCAAGTTAAAGGCTTGGGTAAATCCATAAGTCAAGATGCTAAGACTAAACACTCAATTAAAGAACTATAGGCCAAGATACATTCTCCAGTTTCTAGTCCGATACTTGAACAAGCTCTTGAACAAGTTTTTTTTTTTTTTTTCCATTTCTTGAGACCACTGGTTCCTGACCCTAGTCTTGGAGATCCCCCTGTCCTGTAGATTTGAATGTTTTCCATGATTCAAATAATCAGCTAACTAACACCCCTTCCTTAGTTGTATATGGTCTGTTATAGCAGGACAGGTAGTTCTCCAGGACCATGGATAGGAACTTGTGCTCTAGACAGGATGACTTACAGTACTAAATCCCAGGCAGTCCAGATTCAAAAGTGGCCACTTAGGTCAATTTCAGGCTTGCATTTTTTCATGATGTTTTCCTGAGAGTTTGCTGAAGTGTGAAAGCTGTTTTTGTGCCTGATTCAGGGTCCTCTTGAAAACGCTGGTCTAGAGCTCACTTCAATTGAACCAAGATGTGGTCTGCATCAGGTGTGGAAGTTACCCACTGTCAGCACTACTTGCAGAGTAATCCCAACCAGACCAGCTTCAAGAGTGGCCACTCAGTGAAGACTCCTGGTTCTGTACTCAGTTCTTGTAGTGATGAAATTATGTGCAGGTTCTAAAACAATGAACTAAGAGAATCTTCTGAGCAGTCTATGCTGTTGATGCATTAGTGATAGTTTCAGAACATATCTCAGCATGCCTCACATGCATTTCAACCTGGATGACAACCCCCTACTATATAATTTAAGCATATGGTCCTACAGTGGGTAATTGCTGGCATACCTCAAGAGTCCTTGCTTGGCCCTTCTCATTGCACACCATCTGGGCATGCAATGTCACAGCTTCCTGTACCATTGCTGAAATTACTTTAACGATAGTTCTACCTATCTTCTGGATGATAACTCTGTCTCAGCACATACCTCAGCAATCATTTTAACCTGGGTTAAACGTGCACCTTCAATTGATCATATTTTAATCTCTACTTCCAAGTAACATTCATGGCTACTTGATCTAGCAGGTTTGGTCTGAATACGAGTTAAAAATAAAATTTTGGTTGCACTATTGGCGATACAGATACTTTGATACTAGTAGTGAGCAAAGTGATAGTGATGTTGCCAATGATCCCAATTTGAATTCCTGCTTGTTACGTTCCCTGATATAGCTTATTTGCAGTTGATCCTAAGATTTCTTATGTTTATATTTGCTATTACAATCAGTTTGTTTCAGCAAGGAGGACATGTCAAGTGATCATAGACCATAAAAATAAGGTGACATAAATATTCTTGTTTGATGTTCATTGGAGAGGTTTCTAATCACAGTTTCTGATACTGAAATATGCATAGACGATATTTTCACCTGCAATAACAGTAATTTATAGCCAAGGAAAACACCATATGCTTTTCCTCAGCCTCATCTCTGCTCATTTGCATTTGTCCAGTGCATTTTTTTTTCAAGCAAGATCCTATTTACGTATCACATGATGCACCAAACTCTCCAATCCATCACCCTCCGGTTCCGCCTCTCAGCCTACTCCCCGCCCCGTTAGGCAGCCATTTTCCTTTGCATCCGCTCGACATGATGTATCTGCTGTCTCTGCCCGCTTAATGAAAAAAGAGCTACCTGTCTTTTGGAATGCATGTTGCTGGGCGTAATTAGATCACAACTCTGCTGCAGTTTAGCAACTCCTCTTAAAGCCCGCGCTTTTTTCCAGGCGTGAGGAATAAGTGCCTTCTTTTATTTCGTCCATTAGTGCTATTTATTTTGAGGTGCAAGGTGTGGGGGTGGGGTGGAGGGAAGACTCTTCAAAGCAAAAAGGCCTTAGAAGTGGAGAAATGAGAAGGAAAAAGCAGGTTATCCCATTTTCTCTGATAGAATATAGAAAATCTAAATAAAGCAACAGCGGAGGGAGATCTAATGGGTTTCAGAGGGATATTGTGTTTATTCTGAGCACGGCACAAGGTGAGGCCCCTGAAAGAAACAGGTAAGGGACGGTCGAAGGTGCAGATATGAGTCTGTTGGTGCAGGAGCTGGAGAATCTGCATGCATGCAGGCTGCTTTTAACATGCTGCACTGTGGGAGAACCACGTGAGGGATTACTGCATGGCCGATTCATCAATTTGCACAGACTGAAAAAAAAGACAGACTAATACATTATAGTGTCAGACATCAAAGATGTTCTGCATAATATCATGGGAAAGGATAAGATGGATGATTATGCACTGAATCATATGATTCAGGAAAAAAAAAACATAATTACCCCACCTGATCCGTAACTGTTTTCCATTTTTTAAAGATGTTGATATACGCAGTGTATTCTATAAAATTATATACAGTACTATCAACCCTGTTTTTGCAGGATTCCACGATTGGGGTGCAATTTAGCAATGTAAGTCTTAAATATAAAACTTTTCAAGAAAACATGCATATTACCAAATGCATGTTATTATAAAGTTATTATTATTATTATTTTTCCTGATAATTGCTTCGTTGTGCTCTTAAATGAGGGACAAGGTTGAGCTTTTTTAGCCTGGAATTAGCAAACACAGAAAGTGTAGCTAACTAGCATGCTAATGAAATGAATTGATTGCATGATAAATTAGTTATAATGATAGATTTTTCTTCCTTGTAGCGATCCTTTAGAATTAACCAGCAATACAGAAACACATATATACACAGTACACATTACACAGTCGTTAATTTCACTTTTGCTATACGGGTTAAAGAGCTAAACTCTTCAGACTGGTTCAATGCAACGTCATCGACACAAGGCCTGACAAATTTCACTTTTCTAAGGTCCCAGAATGAAATCAATAAACATTTCCAGCACAATATAGTGGCATCAAATTACAAATATTTCAATATCCATCTGTAGATCATTAATAAAACATCTAAAAGATCTGCCACAAAAAAGGAAAAAAAAATCAAAAATAAAATAAATAAATTAGTATTCAGAAAAAGATCCAGATTCCATTTGTATGTGTTCAGATGCATCATTCATCATGAGGGGGCTTTGGGGGAAAAAGCGTGCGCCATGCTTAAGTCTGCAATTCTCCTGCTACAATCTTATTATGCCAAATAAATTCAGAAAACACCAAGGCAATATTATTAATCTCATGGAACCATGTTGCAGATTTTTTGGGGGATATTTCCACTCCGCTACCAGGCGTCATGCAGTATTAATGAGGCCGTATATGTAATAGTCACCACATTAGTGCATTCAGTGCAGAAAATTACAAGAATACATTTGTATAAGTAGCTTCTGTTCTTTAAAGAAGACTCGTGTCTGAGTTAGAGTTTCGACTTTGTAGAAGGCATGCAGCGAGGGAAATAAAGCAAAATCACACATTCCAGCTGAGCCAATATGCAGAATACATTACATCTGTGAGGATGTGAGGACATCACTGCAGGAGATGTGTTTTTTACCATGTTATTTATGTCATGAGTTCCCCTTTGTGCAGCACGCTATGGAGCATGCGAGCGCGCATGCACGAGCAGGTGCGCGAGCACCTGCTTCTCCATTATGGACAGTAGTGACATCTCGACATGTGCATCGACACATGCATTTGTTATTGTTTATGTTATGTCTCCTCCCCGTCCTGTCATTGGTTGTGGTGTCACGTGTGTCTGTATTTCCCTCAGCTGTTAGCGGTTACGAGGCTGATCATGTCAGCATATATACCACGCAAATTTCTGACAACAAGAAGCATGAAACACTGAATGACAACAAAAACAAAAATTATAATACAAAATGTTCCTACTAAATAAAAAAAAAATAAAGAAGCCAGAGTTTAGAGTTAAGCCTCCTGCTGGCTTGAACTCCCTCTCCCTCTGACTGTTTTTTCCCCTTGAGGGCTGATATTGTCTCCCTCAATATTGTCTGTCTTTTATTTCACCGTAGCTGAATGCTGCAGTTTCTGTCCTTGTCCACTGTTATTGCCAATACCTTAGGTGGGCTTAATCTGTACAGGAGATGGACACGTTGTGGATTGTTTCCGTTGCGTGTGGGAGGGATGAAGTCTCTGCCCGGGTAAGAGCTGGCATCTAATCAATGCTGTATCTCAGAGAAGACATGCTCAAAAGGTTGTATCCTCCTGTAAAATTGGTAAATGTATAAATATTTCATAATACTGCTCAGCCAGGACTGTGAGAGCTGGAGAAAGCAGTGGGAAGATCCAGCTCAATGAGGAGACGCAGTGGGAGAAGGTGGAGGAGAAGCACTAATCAGGACTAATCAGTTCAGGACTAATCAGAAACGTTAACCACCGCTTCTGCATCACTGTAATACTTATTTATGCAATATGTAATATTTTTTTCAGAGAGCTAAAATGTAAAAGAAGGTTGGAAACTGGATCCGCTGGATATGAAACCAATGCTAAATGTTTCAACTCACTAATTAATCAGAAAAATAAAACAATATTTGGTTTGTTGTCATGTGGGAACCTTTAACGGTTCAACAGAATCCTACAACAGAATATTTAGGAATAAAACGATCTGTGTCATGCTGTTATAGGAAAATTATCAACAATGAAGCAGTGTGATGAAAAGAATCACTGATTCTTTCACGAGATTCTTCCATGATTCGTTAATTTTCATGATTCGTTTATTTTTCACATGTGATTCTTTCATGGTTCATTTATTTTCACGATTTTTTCGCAATTAATTTATTTTCACATGTGATTCTTTCATGATTAATTTATTTGCACGTGATTCTTTCAAGATTCCTTTCATGGATCATTTATTTTCACATGTGATTCTTTTACGATTAATTTATTTTCACATATGATTTTTTTCATGATTCATTAATTTTCACATGATTTTTTCACAATTCTTTTATTTTCTCATGTGATCCTTTCATGATTCATTTATTTTCACATTATTCTTTCACGACTCATTTCGTTTTACATGGGATTATTTCATGATTCATTTAGCATACTTTAAGGAAACTAAAAGGATATTTGGTTTGTTGTAGTGTGGGAAACGGTTCAACATAAAACAGAGTATTTACATATTAAAAGTAGCTAAGTAAGGAATAAAACTCGAACTGTGTTGTGCTCTTACATGAAAATAATCAACGATGATGCAGTGTGATGAAGAGGAGTCACTCTTACCCCAGCGATTTTGTCTTAGACCACAGCAATTTCCCTACGATGTCATTTTTTCTTAAAGAATGAGCTGTTACTATAGAAACAATTGAACCCATTCATAGCAGCATGGCAGACGGGGAAGAACAGCCAAGCGTGACGGCATCTGGAAATCAGTGTACACTGCAATCATCACGCCCCGCACAAACGCCTAGATCAAGCTCGCGAGGAACCTATTCTCGTCACACGCTTTCTATACTTTGTCTGCGTCGACCACCTGTCTCTTTTACATTTGCAAATGCACCTGACATGTGAGGTGACTTTCAAAGACTTTCCAAGTGCATGTCTCAACTGCTAAGTGCCTCCCCGGCCAGGGAGAAGGAACTGAGGAGGTTCAGTAAATATTCCACCAGCACAAAAGATTTTATAGTTGCAACAGCATCAGCCAATACTCCAGGCGCAAGAATGACAGCCAATCAGAAAACAGTGTGCGGGTCAATGCATGTGGAGATCGAGATCGGCGCAGATATTGGCCTCTAGGTGCAACTTTGGCTCTGGAATATCCCAGAGAAGTAATTGAAACTAGCAATCCAGCAGAGCAACATCCATTATGTAAAGAGAGGCAGAGAGAGGTGCCTTTGCCCGAACATTATGGAGAGGTGTCTATCCGGGAGGTAAAAAAAAACAAAAAACCTCTGACAATGACGGAGTGGCAACATGAGATCGTGTGGCAGCTCTGACAGTTTGGCTGACTGCTGTGCACTCTCATGCTATGTAAATTCTCCTCAGGAAATGCCTGTGTAACTGGCAATGAGAGCGTGTGACTGGAGGAAGGATTTTTTTTAGTCGTTCTTCATAGGGGTCTTCGTTTATGTTGTGATCATGATGAAGACAACGTGAAAAAAAAATATCATAAACATCATAAACTCATAACAGCTCTAACAAAAAAGTCACAAGTGCATATGCACAAGTTTTATGATTAATTTCTTTCCATGCGATTCTTTCATGATTCTCTTTTTTTCTCAAGCAATTCTTGTACAAAATATTTTTATCACCATGTGACTTTTTCATGTGATTTTTTTTCCCAGACATTTATTTTACATGTGATTCTTTGACTTTATTTATTTGATATTTGAATTTATGGTGATACTTACTTGATTTTAACATGATTCTTTTGGGGTTTTTTCACCATTAATTAATTTTCATGTGATTCTTTCATAATTAATTTATTTTCATCTGATTCTTTCAAGATTCATTTGTTTTCTCGTGATTCATTCATGATTCGCGTATTTTTACGTAATTCTTTTTCCCCCACGTGGAATTCTTCCTCACAGTTTATTACAACATATTGTATGTTCATGATTACTTTTTCATAACATGGAAGTGATGGCTTGGCGGTTAAGGCTCTGGGTTACTGATCAGAAGGTTTATGCCCCAGCACTGCCAAGCTGCTACTGTTGGGCCCTTGAGCAAGGCCCTTAACCCTCTCTGCTCCAGGGGCGCTGTATCATGGCTGACC
>JAOUWY010000043.1:15528702-15543405 GCA_025728095.1 Prietella phreatophila | reverse complement strand
TGAGAGGATATTTCTTAAACCTGGAGGTCTAGGAGCCAATGTAAACAAACCCTAGTGAGTAAAATATTCCTCATTCTCATTCTGTGTGCTACGTTGAAATGGATGTCCCACTGACACTGACCATCTCTTTTCATTTTATGGTTATTCAACTGTAAAACTGATTTTAAGCATGCTTAAAAGAGAAAAGTCATGTTTTTTCTGTAGTTCCAGCAAAATGCAATGACTTCCTCTGACTATGTCACTAAGCACTGAATAAAAAAAACTTTTTTGTCACAATTTGCCGTTTATTTTTCAACATAAAAGGCTACCAATATAGACAGAGAACAGCTGAATATCAATGAGGTTTGTTAATTTTTTAAGGTTCTTTTACATTTTTTAGCTATTTGTTATCTGTGTCTCAGTTACACATGATTCTGATTTAGCTAATATTATTACAAGTGATTTTGAAAACATCCTTTCCTTTCTTGTTTTTTTTATGCATAACAGTTGTGTAGTGGAAATCCGATTTCAAGTTTAAGGAGTTTCATGCTAGCTGTAACATTAGTCACAATAAGTAAATTAGTCAAACATGACCTATTTTACTGGATGCAGTAGCTATTGGCATCCTGTGCACATGTTACTCTTTCATGACTTGATTTGGTATCTCATGATTTCATTAAGACCCGTCAGAGTATGATATCAAAAACTTAAAATGCTAAATAATAGCAAGTGCTGGATCAAGTGGTATTTTATTCATGCTGGTGAACAATGAGTGTGGAAGTCATTTTGTTAAATTAAACCAACTGCGCAGTGATTAATGTGATAATTACAACTACAATTCCTGCAGCAAAAAAAATAGGCAACCCATATTAGATTATTTCAATGCTTGCCATCAGCAAAGAAACAACAACAACAACAACAATATTAATGAAAGGAAATATTAATGCTTGCTGACTTTCTGACTATTTAACAGTATGTAGTGTACATAGTGCCATTGTTCTCCAGTACAGCGCCCCCTACTGTAAGACCATTCTGAGTGATTCCTTCACATATCCATTCAAATAATAGGTAGTCAAGCAGTAAGACAAAAAAAAGGCTCTGGCGGTCCAGCGAAATTGAAAATGGGTCATTTTGACCCGAACGGAAGGACTGATATTCTTTGTTGGTGTTGTAGAACAGGGAGGGGAGGAAATGGCTGTCTGTAAACTCTCCACCACAGATGACATTATTAATCTCCATTTATAAAGGCACTGCATGTGCACTGAGCTGCAACGAGAGGAAGTGAGGCAGTCGCTGAGCTCCGTATTAGAGCACCCGTAGCGCATGCACTCCTTACAATGCATCAATGCGACACTAGTTTGTTCATAGTGACCTTTTAAAAAAAAAATATTTGGCTGCTGGGGGGTTGCCATTTTCCCACCCTCCCCAAAAAACATCATCCTGCAGGAGGAAATTGATTTTTGTCTCACGCCGTCAAGGTAGTTTATGGAGGCCAATGAGAAGTGTTTTTTTGTTTGTTTGTTTGTTTTGTTGGGGTTTTTTTTAGTTCATGTGAAAAATAAAAACACTACAAATGAAGAACCTGGAAGAGATGCTTCTTTTTTCCCCACAATGAATAAATAAATAAATAAATAAATAATAAAAATCACCCCGGGGATGACATTGATTTTATTTCATGCTGTCCAGGTTTACAGAGGCCAATTAGGAGGCATTTTCTGTCTGAAACTGGCTTCTCGGTCAGTGCTCAAGACTGGAAAGAAGAAAAAATAAATCAAACCAGACCTCTGTAGTGTTTGCTGAATCTGAATCAAACTGATGTCTATTGAAACTGGCAATTTCTGCATCTTCCTTGATGAGAGGTGTTTATTTTTACCAAAAAAAGAAGAAGAAGAAGAAGAAGCAATGACAGCTGCTACAGTTCCACATATTGAATACTCGAGTCTCGACAGACTGCAACCCACCATGATGGGGAAGCTCGTCACCGAGTCGGGAGAATGCAATTAAAGCGCACCTTGGAGAGAAAGAACGCAGCTATCTCTATGGGCCGTTACAAAGCCTCATTAACTGTAGTTTGGAAATGAAAAGCGTTCTGCAGCTGCCTCGCTGTCCACGAGAGACAGAACGAGTTTCAGATAGGAAAAGAAAGAAAAGAAAGCACACTTTATTTTCATAGGAGACACACATCAACATTCAGGAGCTAGTTGCAATCCTAAGTAAAACAACAGAGATATGGCCTTCATGGAGCATCCACGACATGGGCAGAAATCTCATTTATAAATCAACACTGTTACAATCCTAATTCGGATAACGCTTATGGAAGGAGTCTCCAGTGCTATCCCTAAGTTCAGGCTGGAGGAGTTTTTTCTTTGCTTTATGTTATAACTGCTATAACATGAGATATAACTTAAGTAACTTGTTTTGCAGATGTTCCTTAAAATCAAACATTCTACAACATATAAACAGATAAAAAATAAATAAATATAGTCACCTCACAAGTCTGCCATAAGTCTTTAACTATAAATAAATCCTGCTGAAATGCTTCAGGAAAGATTTATGTCCTTCTAACGAATGTGTCATGAAGGCCAAATGTAGGTTAAGATATTTTCTTTATACCCGGCATCATAAAACATATCATATGCACAATAAGGAAGATGTCATAGGCTTTAATGAGTTGCCAAGACATGAGTTTTTAGGTCCAGTGATATAAAAAGGTGATATAATTATCATAATGATGTCATGACTTCTTATATCACGTTAATTTTTTTTTGGGCTAGTATGTTATAGTATAGGTGATTTATTTCTTAATATACACTTGTACATAACAATAACAACCTCTCCAGAAGCATGTCAATGTAAGATAACAAAAATAACATGGAATTGTATTAGTCTATCTCTAATAGCGTGCTAATGAGCAGCTATGTCATGTCAATGGCATGATGAAGCAAGCATTGGCTTTGCAACAAATAATGGATTTAATAACTGTTTACGGCATTATGCGTGATAAGTAAAATTTCTTAATATGGTTATAGTGAATGCATCACTAATTGCATTCATAGAAATGTTATAACAATTGACATGACATGCTGCATAGCATCTATAACAATGCAGAGGATAACTAAAGTAAGACATTAAACATTATGGCAGTTATAAATGACAATAACTGGTAATGACTGGTCATAAACTGTCACAGTAACTCATGACAGCGTATGTGCCATGACATGATGTGTTATGATGCAAGATGTATGTAATGTGCTACCTTTTCAAGCTATATACAGTAATGTATGCATATAGAAATTTTATGTTGCAAATTCATAAAGCTTAAGCAAGAATGTGTACAGCTTTAATATAGCTTGTGCATCTTTCCATTTTTGCAACAGTGTCACCATATTTCCCATCTGTTACCCCGTGTCAGGATTATCATCCATATCTCTCAGATGCAGTGTGTTTCTGTTTACTTCACCATGTGTTGCTTTATGCATTGCAGTATTGCGCATATTGATATTCAGAGCAAACACGGCCCTCTGAGTTGTCACAGGTTGTGTAACATTCGTGCTGCCAATTCCGTCTGGCAAAGAGACACTTCACTCGCGGCTAAATAAACATCAGAACATTGACATGCACGATGAGCAACATTACAGATTCGGGAGGCTGAATCTCTACGAAGAAAAAAAAAACCCGTTTAAGAAAAACGTCATATGTGGGAAAGAGAACCTTGCCTAAAAAGGTTCACTGGCTGTCCTCTGCCGTCCCACCTGGGTTTGAAGGACGTATGCGGAAAACATCCTCATGAGAAAAACTAACGCTGAAAATGTGAGTGATGTGCTGGAGAAAAAATGAACAATAAAGCTGACACCTTTTTTGGGACAGATGGAATGAATTCTGGTGGGACTTGAGATGAAAGGCTCAGTGAAGAAATGTTGGATGTTAGGTGATATCGGTTATAATCTGCAGCAGCCGAGACAGTCAGAAAAACAACGAGTCGAGCAATAAACCTGCCGAAGCTAACATCTGCTCTCTCGCAAATATTCAAGTTCGCTTATATGTCATAAAGTTCTCATTGTTCAGACTTTCAAGATGTTCCTCATCCTGAGATGTCAAACCTTGAACGATTCACAGAGATTTTTTTTAAAGAGGAAAACACGCCTTGGCTTCAGAAAAAATCATCTGCATAATTCCTGGTAATCCTGCGAGCCAGCGGTCTAAACTGAAAAGCCAAGGGAGAGGTTTAATCAAAGGTCATTCTGCTGTATGAATAATGTTTACATCACGCAGCCAAATCCTAGTCTGGTGCAGCGCCAAGCTGTAAAGATGGTGCTGGCCAATTTGATTATGAATGTGTCACTGGATTGCATATGTTACACAGATACTAATAATGTTAAAAGAATATAAGGCTACTTCGATTTTAGTGCAAAACAAATAGGACAAATTGTCTGTTTACAACCAGTTTAACACATTGACACTATCTGTATTCAGATTTAAACCCAAATTGGGCGTTGGGCGTGGTCTAAATGAAAACATTTTTGTTTTTTCTTTCTATTGTGTGAATTCTCGCTTTCATAGTTCCTCAACCTCAGTTACATCACTCCAGTCTAGTTGAGTAACTAGACTCAACTAGAGCACTGTTGGTTTTTTGTGTGATCCTGATTGCACAGCAAATATTTATTAAATGCATCACACATTCATATTAATGTATTAATCATAAGACTGCTTCCGTCGTTTTGACATCTGGACATCTGGACATAACATTTAAGTGACAAATTTTTGTTGACATAGGATTGCCTAATGACTTTACCACGTTAGAACATCAGGACTCGTTATACATAACAGCAATGACGTGTGATGTCAAACATCACCAGCAAACATAAATAAGTGCCATAACTGGGTTGTAACAGTGTCATATCATGTCTGACACGTTCATGAAAATCTTAAGTTGAAACATGAATTAAAATTGCTGTGATGGACTGGAACCATGTCCAGGGTGTATCCCGCCTTGTGCCCGATGCTCTCTGGGATAGGCTCCAGGTTCCCCCGCGACCCTGAACAAGGAGTAAGCGGTAGTAGATGGATGGATGGATGGATGGATGAATTTAAATTGGCTGAGAAAATATGCATGTAGCACATTCACAGTTTATTAGAGAGGACCAAACTCATGATAATGAGTAAATAACACATTATAGGTGCTCTCAGATACATAGATAATGAAATAATAGGGTTATATTATTATTATTATTATTATTATTATTATTATTATTATTACTACTATTACTACTACTACTACTATGCACGTTTGGTGACATGGGATAATAGTTTAACATTTAAAAAATTAAATGTAACATTATTAATCATCTCAATGATTAGGTTCCTGTGGCCACGATGGTCTAATTCTGCAGATTTTTCAGTATCTCACTATTTTTAAAATACAATATTTCCCAAAATTCAATTATTTTTTGCCTACAAAATAGATCATGAGAAAATTAGCAAGTAGCCTTGATATATGCATTATATTATGGGATAACATTATTTAAAAAGAACTACAATGTCACCTCAGCAGCTCTGTACTAAATTAAGGCATGGATTAAATTTAATATTGAGTGGATATTTCCTGGTAAAAGACAATAAAAGTGTCAAAAAATATCTAATGTATTTAGACAGAAGCTGCATCTTTTTTTTTTTACTTTTCTGATGCAAACACCAGTTTTTAGGGGTTTTTGGTTTCTTTTTCAGCTTTAAGTAATATTAATTAAAGAAAACATGCCACTTTCATTCTGCATCACTCACCGCCTGCCACCTTTAAGATGGCACAGCCAAAGCGTAAAACATCTGGCAATCCACTAGAGATAGTTCCACTTTTTCTTTTTTTACAAGATTAAGTGGGCTGCATTTAATAATATCTTACCGGAGAAGACTAATGTTTCCTCTTGGGCACATTCGCATTTTGATAACCGGCCCAAGACTTTTCCTTCCATTTGCGATAAGGAGCGATGGCACAGCGGCAGGAGACAGCGTGAAATAATTGGCACGTTGCGGGTGAAAAGTCAGCGTTTAAGGGACGGGGAAAAAAGAACGGTGGAAGAAAAAGGGAAGAAGGAAGGAGGTTGGGCTGAAAATCTGAGGAGTGATTCTGGAGTTCAGTAAAGCCTTCTCTAAATTTGCGTCACTGAATTTGGTAGGGAGTGCAGTAATTATGGAGAATAAAATGCAAAAGTTGCATCAGCATTACATTTCAGTTTCTGGATCTCAAATATAATATATACGATCCAGTGCAGCTCCTGGATGACTTAGTGGATGTGTCAAGTAAAAAAAATGTTTTAACAATATTACAGTGTAAAAAAAGGAGAAAAAATGAGTCATCTGACTTATGAGTAAGACCTCATATAGTGCTGCATTAAAGCCTGGAGTGATTTAGAGCTGTGTGAGCGTTAAAGCCAAGACAAAGCCGTGCTGCGTGACATCACTTCGAATTATCTCTGTGTCCATCAGCGTCACTGAGGAGCCTGAAAAAACGCACCTCCAAGTCGACTAGGCATTCTTGACTGCTATTAGGAACGACACGAGCGCCCCTCCTACGTCTAAGCCGGACGCTGTGATGGACGCAAGCGGCTAATGAATTTATGTGTACTCAGGCCACTAATTGACACTGATGTTAATGAAGCCACCGGCAGTGAAGTCTGCTGACGGCAAACGTGAGGAGGGACTTCATTCTTGATTCTTAGCCTTTTGAGCTATACGAGTTCTCAAAGGATTCTGATTGGTCAGTGGCATTGACTGAGCTCATTCTAATCGTTTCTATAGTAACTGCTCGTTCACAGTATTGCGAACGCATCACATGAATGCTTTTTTTCGCTTTCATTTTAAGGAAAGAGTCTCCCGTCTCAGTGCTTTGTAACAGTGAGAGATAAAGCTGTAAAGTTTTGTAAAGAGGCTAGTAAAGGAATGACTGATTATAGTTGCTATAACATAGTCAAGTGATAGCTTGTTCTGCCGGACTTTATATCTAACTATAAACAGATAAAAAGTATGATATGTCATTCTTTAATGAAACGATAAAGTGGTAACAGTGACTCCGCTTCATCACACCACCCCATCGTTAATTATTTTCCCAAAACAGGATGACACATTGTTATTGAGAAAAATAATTATGAAAAACTAACAAAAATTAGGCTTGAGCTTAGGATTGGGGTGGAGTTAGTTATACTTTCCTCCTGATAGATTATCACTTATAAAATAAGATTCTATTCATAATTACAAAATAAAATGGTACCACTTTCTATGAAGGCCAAATGTATAATAATGACTTACGAATACATTTATAATATGTTATAAGGCATTATACACATCATTATAATTATTCAGGAAAAAGCATTCCAGTTGTTTATAGTGCATTTATTCAGTGTTAAATGAATGCAATGTGCTCTTCTCATAATGCGCTGTATAAGATTTAACATGATAGAACACTAGTTGAATGCATGCTGTAATGCATATAAAATGACACACTTACATTGATAAATATCACTAAATGCAGTACATGACCATAATAAATATTCACTGACAGCTTTAGGAGTCGATTATGTCAGTTTTATGAAGCAGGAAAACAAATAACGGGTTACAAAATAAAGCGTGACAGTTTCACTATTAATTGTTCTGGAAATTTGTGCTACTTATTGATTTATATTTAGTTATGCAAGCTTTATAAGCTTTTCATATAGAAAACCAGTCAGTGTTCCAGTTGCTCAAGAAAAAAAAAACCCAAATGAATTCTCTTCTTTTATGACTGTAACGGAGATGACGTGCCTCACTGCTGTGATCGTAATCTGAATTACATTCGAAATGTCGACTGTCATTTAAGTCAGCATGGGATGTTCGGAGGGTGCCATGTTAATATGATGGAGGAAGTAAAAAGCACTAGTTGCCGTAGTGGTGCAATTAAGATGAATTAAACGTGTTTATTGGCGTAAACAACTTTGGGATCTTTTTTATTATTTAAAGAACGTGATTATCCCGAAGTCCTTTTCCATCAGGGTTTAGATGCACTGGAACGTACCAGCGGATGGATTCTCCAGTGATTGCACACGGTTGTTAAGTGTTTATATTCACTAAAAGCATAAATATTGATTAAACCAGAAGGCTTTAACAAGTGAGGAAGAACTACCATAAATGCAGATTCGCTATTTGAACGCAAACTTGTAGCTAGACCTTTGGGGTCTCACGGCTATAAATCACGAGCTTATCAGAAGGCTCTGCTTTCTAGGCCGCGTGTTTTCCGATAATGAGATCGTGCGTGCTTTCGGTTCCAAATTAGCCGAATTTCTCTGACAAATTGAGCACCACATTTCCCTCGCTGGTCCAGCCGGGAAACAAAAAAGCTCATTTAAATGATATTCTTTCCCACAAACACGTTCAGCGTCTGCTTGGGAACCAGCCCCCACACACCGCTGTGACAAAATAAGCAAGCAATTAGCCTGGACATACTTCTACAAGTTATTAAAACTAAACTTATTAGGAAGGGTGTTGTTGAACACTTGACAAAAAAGCCCTCTGTAACTTCAAAAGCCAATTATACACTTCTCACGCATGTGAATAGTCTTCTGAGCAAATTAATTCCTATCAAGAGTCTACAAATTTTTCACTTTAAGATAGGCTCTAAGGGAGAAACAGTGCATGTGTGTGTGTGTGTGTGTATGTTTAGAAACCAGGGTTCAAGGTAACCACTAGACATAGGGGGGTTTCAGGAGTTATTAAAAGTGAAAGCGCGCTTCTAGCCTCTACATTTTAACTAAAACAGAAACCTTTCTCCAGTTGCTACCACAATGTGGAGAGAAAACAGCATTTATTAAAAAAATATTAATCTAATTATCATTACAATAAGTTGTTTATGATTGGACACTTTATAGGTTGACATATTGTCACCCTATATATTTTTTTGTCTTTCAAGTGCAATCTTTGTCTATTTTTAACCACAATTTCAGTGGCATCCTTAATCAGGCCCTCCAGGATTTCACAATTTTGCGATCACAGAAATCAACGCAAAATCGAGCAAACGGCGTAATATTCTGAGGAGCTTGCCATTGTTTTTCAAAACTACCGCAGATTTTCTGCAGATTTGGGCCAATCCATGTAATGTGACGTCATTACAATGAACATTCAGCCAAAACCTTCTACGATTCACGTGTTGAACATGAGTACAACTAAACGGTTTCATTTACCAACAAACATCACTGTGAATGAGCGTGCAATTGCGATTTCTCCAATTCCGCAAAATAAGCAAAACTTGCACATAGCATCGCACATTTTGAAAAAAAGACACAGCAAAGTCAAGCATTTTTGGCTGCAACAATCACATAATAAAAAAAACTCCATGAAATTCTCTATGGATTGATTAATAATTATGAACTGACGTTAGCTACATACTTGTATATTGTTAACTATGAAGAATAATTGTACTAGCATATTCAGATACTCTATAAAATGCCTACAAGTTGGCAGGTCTTTATTTCTGATCTTCCCTTTGTGAAATATCACACAAATTTCACAAAACATTGAGTAAATATAAGTAAAACTGGCGCCGTTGCTTTTTTTCCCCAGACTTGCGCGGTGTATTCTTCATCAGGATGCAGCTTTCGCAGAATCAGACAGGACAGCACCCAGAGCTCAATTATAATATTCATCACATTCTTATTGAATTGATATTAAAATGAGGCGCAAATCGCTGACGGACCTGCCAACTGAAGAAATTTGACGTTATCTACATTTTGCATTAACAGCTCAGCGAGAAATGGCCTAAAGGTTTCTGGCGTGGAGGTCATCAGTTAAATATTTGTATGTCTCATTTTTTTTTTTTTTTTACAAAGTTCCTATTGATATGAATGTGGTAAAGATAATTACAGCATAATGCAAGATATTGTTAATTACGCCACTATTAAAGAGGTTCTCCAAGGTTTTGCTTTGAATCTCTATTTACAGAGCACTGAGAATCTCTACAGTGGGGGAAATAAGTATTGAATACGTCAACATTTATTCACGTGAAATTTTAACCAGACATAAGTATTAACTCAAGAAAGCAATGCATATAAAGAAATCCAAACATTTTAGTCTATAAATAAAGTTACATGTAATAAAGTGGAATGACACAGAAAAATAGTATTGAACACACTAACTGAAATTTATTTAATACTAGTGGAGAAGCCAATTTGTGTGTAATGACAGCTTCAAGACGTTTCCTGTATGAAGAAATTAATCTGCCGCAGTATTCATGTGTGATTTTTGGCTCATTCTTCTAAACTGGATTCAAGTCAGGTGACTGACTGGGCCATTCTAATGTTTTTAAAACATTTTTTAGAACATTTTTCTCTGAAACCAATTGAGAATTTCCTTTTTTATCGCTGTCCTGCTGGAAGGTCCACCCACGTCTCATCTTCATCATCCTGGTGGATGGCAGCAGATTCTTCCTAAGAATCTCTCAGTAAAGGCTCCATTCATCGTTCCTTCAATTATATGAAGTCTGCCAGTTCCATGTGATGAAAAACCACCCCACACCATGATGCTTCCACCTCCAAACTTCACTGTTGGAATAGTGTTAATAGGGTGATGTGCAGTGCCATTTCTTCTCCAAATATGGTGTGTAGTATGACAGCAAAAAACTTACATTTTGTGCTCTTCTGACCAGACTACACTCACCCAGTATTTCATAGGCTTGTCAAAATGAGTTGTGGCAAATTTTAAACGAGTGTTGACATGCCTTTTCTTTAGTAATGGAGTCTTGTGGGGTGAGTGTGACCTGTGGAGTGCATTGCCTATTGTTTTCTCTGTGACAATGGCACCTGCTGCCCCCAAGTGTTTCTGGAGCTCTTTCCGAGTCGTCCTTAGCTCTTGGGCTACCCTTCTACCTATTCTTCTGACTGCCTGATCCGAAATCTTGTGAAGAGCTGCTGTGACTGGTTGATGAAAAAAAAAACTTGTTATGGAGTTTTATCCACTTTCCATCCTGGAGTAAAATGTAGTGCCGAAGGATTTGTTGTATTCATGCGCCATATACAAATCACTCTGTGTATAAAAGTAGTCCCAATTCTTTAAAAATCCCAAATTCTACACATTCAAAGCACAATTTTGTCCACTTTTGCAACTGCATGCTTTATGCTGTTCGTTATTAATAATTTTATTTATTCATTCATTTTATGGTTACTTTACTATAATTTTTCAAATTTCCAGGTGTGAATGGTGGCCTGAAATGAAAGGTCACATGACCAGACATACAGAAATGTTGTCTTTCTGACACCTTTCCAGTCAATATGTAAGAAATAACACACTCTGTGTTGTGCTGTTTATGGAAAATAATCAGTGACGAGTGGATTAAAGTGGATTAAATTCTTATAACAGCATGTCCTGAAGTGTTTTATTTCTCTTATACCACAACAATTTACCAAAGCTTACAATTTTTCATTTACAACATGGCATACTTTTTTTTATCCTTTTCTAGTACCAAGAAACCACAAAGTGTAATCCTTTCTGTCCTTAAGCGGTCAGAAAACTTAAAGTTATAGCTTTACCGCTGACTCTTACAAAGTGCTGACACAGGAGAATCCTCCTGTAAATGTTGAATGAAAATCTCCCAAAAAAACATGCAGTTATTTATCAGAACAAGCACATTAATATACTGTAAACTTGAATTAGAGAAAATCAATCAATTACTTCTGACCAATGAAAATCGAGAATTCAACAACGCTGTGCTTTTCAATAATGCTGAACCTGACCTCAGGTATATTTCAGTATAAGGTGTTTTGGATGCTAATATCCAACTGTCATGTTCTTGACAGTTAAAAATTATCTGTAAGAAATCGGAAGGATCATAAAATTTGATGAATGTTGTGCTGCTAATTTTTCCTGTTTTGTGTAAGGTGATTAGTGGTTTCGCTCCACTTGGCACTTAGCCACCCCCCAGATGTTACACGAGCAAGACTGATAATCTATTACAACTCAAATCAGCCAGCGCCATGACAATAGATAGTTTATCTAATAATCATCCACAAAGCCAGCAATGATCGTGCTCAGTCGCAAGTGTTTACTCTGTGTTACTACAAATCTGTTTGCAATCTGGTTCTTGTGTGAAAGATAATTAAGAAAAATGTAAGAAAATTATGGAAATTCTTCATATTATTATTATACAAGAATTACTGATTACTGCTGCTCCATTTTTTACACTGCAAACATGCTTTGCTCTGAGCAAACTATTTAATATTAATTAACCATGTAGAAAGACTGATCACTCTACAGAAACATGGCCTGTACAAAGTCTTTGCCATTTTGTACTAATTCTAGGTGGATAAATATGCTCACAAAGTGTTTAGGGAATCAGAGAAAATGCACACAGGCTTAGGAACATACTGTCGTGTCATGAATGTTGGCGCATTGTTCTGCTGCACCACTGGCACCGTGTCCCCGCCACCGACGTTCGCACACTGTTTGTTCTCAAACCCCTGATGGCATTTCGAAAGAGCATCTTTTGGGCTCAGCTGGATAATATTCCTGTTTGGAAAACCTGTGGGAAACACGCTCCGGTGCACTTCTGCGTGGGGGAAATAAAGCTTTTCATAATGAAAACATGTAAATAACAAAAACAATAAAGAGCAATGAAGTACAGCTTTGATTTATCAACGTATTCAAACAAGAAAGAAAGAGCTATTAAAATAAAGATTTTAAAATCAAAAAATCAAAAAATCTATAAGTTGTCGAAGTGAAAGTTCAATTCTGTACCTTAATAAAAAGATACGGTGGGACAACATGAGTAATTTACAGTTTTCTCAACAACGTCACATTGGAAAGATTTTTTTAATTATCTGCTAAAATTAATAATAATATTAACAATAATAATAATAACAATAATAATAATTATAATTAGAAGAAGTCCTGTAGTATTTTAAATTTCCAAAGATTTTTTTTTCCATATTAAAGAACAACACATCATACTTTTTAGCAGTTCAAAGCCAGACTTCACATTATCATTTATGTTACAGTATAAACGTTCATTCCCTCACCAGCATTTTTTCAAAAATCACACCCTGCAGCTTGTCATCATGTTAATGAGAGACGACAAAAAAGCTTTACCTCTGACTGTTACAAAGCGCTGACACTGGAGACTCCGTTGATAAAACGCTAAATAAACATCCGTCAACAGAAAACTTCACCAGATCACACCTTATTTTTTTCCACAGTACACACATTTTAATCAGTGACACATTTTAATGTGAATGAGCGGTCCCTACGGAAACTATTATGCATGAGAATTAATAGTCTCTACATCGTTGACGTCTTCCTAGTCAACTGACCTAGGGAGTACATATTTTTTTCAACGCAGCACTCAGACGTTTAATAACAAACTCAAGGTCTATTCATCAGCTTGACAGAAACCTCTAACCTTTTATTGCATCGTCATCAGTTTTACTGTTACCATGATGGATTACGTACTGACAATGCTAGCGGCACATGAAGTCCTACAGAAGGTGATTAGTAATCATTTACTGCTTAACGTGCACCTGGAACAATAGAAGATGCAGTAAAAGTGCATTTCACAGATGGGTTATTTGGGTTGAGATGAATGATGGTGTGAGCGCTAACATCGCGCCAGGTCTGTAAAGGAGTTTAATTTAAACCTGGACATGAAAACATTACACGTGTCCTGGAGGAGTGTTTAACATTTCCTGGAACTACAATTACAACACAAAGAGGTTTTTAAAGGATACTTGGTGGATGTACAGTACAGGGTTCAATCTGTAACCGTTTAAACAATGAGAAACACTTTGGCTTCTTGAACAGCTGCTAAAAGAAGCTTTTTAATAAACCAGCGTGAAAGTAGAATTCCTTCACACAATCAGTTGCATCTATATTGCATTTTGTGCCACTTGTCATTTATAATAAAGCTGTCATTTTGCTCTATGACCTTATTTGTCACACTGTACATGATCCAAATTCAAACAGGGTCATAACGCGTGTTCTCCATGCCCAATTATACGACAAAGATCCTCTAACAATAAATCCGTGATTAAAGAAAATCGCACATAGTTTTTCTTCATCAGCCAGTGCAGAAAATAAACACAAATGGTCTTCAGTGTTTTTGAGGGAATGAGGTTTGTTTCTACGCAGTTTTCATTTTGTTAAAGTTTCACCATCATTACAAACGTATTTGTAGCTGTAACATGAGTTTGGTGTCATCCTATTATTGGCTTTTGGAAAAGGTTTTGACCAAAAAATTGTTTTGCAATGTTAATTATCTGAATTCTGAGCAGTTACATCTGAATTTGCTAACAATCACTACAAATTAAATAGAACATGATCCCTACTTGAACTTGAATGCAGGCAAAAAAAACATCACAGGACCAAAGTGTCCATCCATCGAAAGGCACCTTGAATGAGCTGGTTTTCTACACATTGGTGGCGTGGGCGTCCTCACTTTGAAGTCCCTTATGTACACTGCAATTATTCGTATTTTTTTGAGCCAGCTGTTTTTTAATGAGTTTAACACTTAAACTTATTATTAACACACCAAACCTCAACTTCTCAGCTAATTAGAAAGACAGTCACAGAGTGAAAAACACACATCTTGTGACTTCTGCATTTGTATAAACCCGGATTTTTTATTTTTTTACTTTCTTCTCACCATCGTGTAAGGGTTCACCCATTTGTATTAAGCGTTTGAGGAGGCGACCCCACCAGTGGAATGAGCGCTTATGCCCA
>JAOUWY010000043.1:15442580-15454325 GCA_025728095.1 Prietella phreatophila | reverse complement strand
TTAAAACATGTAAAAGGGGTTACATGACCCCCCCCCCCCCCCAATTCAGTTAATGCATTCCTCACCACAAAGTTTTGGTAGACTTTGGGGCCCCAGTAAAGCTAGAATAGATTTGAGGGGTTAAATAGTATGAAGGTGTGTGTGTGTCTGTGAAAGCATGTGTGTTTACGGCCGGGCTATTGCAGAGGTAATTACGGTAAACTGCCTCTCTTCATCAATGTAGACTAGGCAAGCTGCCTTCAGTCTCCTGCTTCAAAGTGCATGCCAAGCTGCTGTCTCCCCGAAAAAATGTCATTGAGGGAAAATAAGATTAGATAAACCCTTTTTGGGATTTAGTCAATGATAGTGATTTATGAACGCTTCCTGAGTTTCAAAGGCCGCTGTTTGGTTATCATACCTTTTATAAACTCCCGAAATGGAAGTGCTCATCAGAGGGCTCTGGTGCTAATCTACCCATTAGTCCTTCAACCTCTGAACCCGCTTACCACTCTTCGACATGTTACTCCACACATAACATGTAAATGCAGCGTTCCTGTGTTAGCCCATCAGGAAACTCAGAGCAATTTGTCAGAGAGCCAAAAAAAAGAGGAAAGAAAGAGTCAACAGTCTTTCAGAGGATTTAGTGTGTGTGACAGAGTCTTCAAGAGTGTGAAAGTTTTTTGTAGCCCCTGGGGGCGCAAGTGCTTGGCCTTTCTTTTGCACCACTGCAGAGCTGCAAATAGCGGCTCGGAATTTGACTTCCAGATGTGCTGGAGCAGAGGTGGTCTCCTGAGCCATGTACCGAAGGGGTCGTCAGTGTGTACCTGTAAGGAATGTGGTAGGGAGAGATGAGAGGTGCTTCCATCTCAAGTCATGACATGCCCCTCCATGCCTGGCCAACTCACTGCTCTCTGTTTGTAGGAAGCATCCAGAACTTCCCAGATGCTCAACATCCATACGCTTCATAAGGCTATTTTGCATGTTTAGTAGTAGTAAATCAAGCTGACCAGACTTTTTGGAACACTGGAAGATGTTTTGACATTCAATTAATCTGTTCTATGTAGCCCCTGTGTAAATGTATGACATGCTTTGGTGTCAGCAATGAGGAATGGAAGTGATTACAAATGTCAGCTTTCTTGGGGATCATACAAGTTTATAGCCAGATGTCCACATGCTCCGCTTTTGCTTAATTTCCCAGGATTCTGTCTCGTAGCTCTTCCCTTGGGCAGCCATTATCTACACACAAGGCCCTTCCACGTGAAGCATGCAGTACTTATACACAAACCAAAGACCTGACTTGTTGAACAGTATGTGCCATAATATAATACCTATATGATTCTCCAGCCAGGCGGATGCATGACAATTGCGAGAGAATCTTTTTGATTCTGTCCTTGGGGCACCTCCCATAAAAGCTGTGCATGACAGCCCAATCCACCACGCTCTGTACTTTGTCATGTCAGTTTGCCAGCATTTAACAGGCTTTGAGTAGAAGCCTCATATGTCAGGAACCACCAGGGGGATTGGCTCTCTCTGTCTGCCAACTGCAGAGTGATGGGAATCTGTTTTTCTCCCATGCAGTTTAACCCACCATAAGATAGGTCTTACCCCCAGGGTCAAATAAGCTCAACAGCATAGATTAGGTCTTTGGAAACTATCACACTGTTGTCAAACTCCAGTCATTTAGTATTCTGCCTCATTTATCACACCGGATTTGTTTAATTTGTTAATTAGCAAAGCTTTCATGGGCTGAAAAAAGAAGAAAAATCTGAAAAAAAATCTTGAGGAACCCTTGTGGCTCTTGTGGCAACTAGAGAATAGTTCCTTGGCAACTCAACCAGGTTCCAGTTGTTTAGCTTTCTACCTCATTTATCACACCTGATTCCACTCATTTGCTAAGTACCAAGTCTTTCATGGGCTAATTTGGTGTTAATTTGTTTTTTTAGGAAACAAAATAAAAGGGTTCTTCTAGGGTTCTTTGGCTGGTTCAAGTTTTTTACTTGGAATCCTCTCTCATAGGAAAACCCTCTGTTATAGTATTCTCCAAGAGTGTTAAACTGAAGAACATTTAAGGAAACCTTTTATCTAATAGTGTAGCGATTTGTGTTATTGTGTATTCCACAGCAAATTTATCTGATCAGGGGCCGAGCATCTTCACCAGATAGTTCCTCAAGGGCTCTTTGGATAGTGAAAGATTTTGAGCTCTTTAAATGGAGGGAATCATCTGTCATAATGTTCTGCGAGAGTGACAAACTGAAGAACACTTCTGAGAATTCAACTCTTTTTTTAAGGTCTGTAGCTCTTCAGTACTAGAGTTAGACACTCCTTTAACTATGGAATGTGAGCTATTTTTGATGATATGGGAAGCATGCCATCAATACCAGTCTATCGCAATTCTGCAGGTAAAGCATGAAGAGGAGTCTCAGTCAAGCGGGCTAAGTCATACCATGGAGCGGAAAGGGAAGGGAGTGAGAAATTTTGATCAAGTCCAGAAAGATTTATTTTCTCCACGTGTAAGCAAAGAGGATCGGGCCCCTGTGAGAGAGTGTGCAGCCCAGAGCGGCAATGATGGTGCGCTTGGCTGCCAGCGTAATTATTTCCTGAGTCTTTGACAGGGTGCCAGTAATTACCTGATACCAGCTCCTCTTTATTTTTGGTCGAAAGGGAGTGCAAGTTTACACTTGCATGTGCTACTCTGAGAGAGATCTGTTAGAAGCCTGTTGGGCTGTGAGCTATTTAAGTCTCACACTCTTTGAAAAAGCAGTTAGTTAAAGCAGCATGCACTTTTCCATCTTTAAGAATATATACAGCGTCTTCACTTGCACTCTATTAGACTCATTAATGGTGCCCTTTGCAGCCCTGAAGGGAATAACAGTATATGTAACCACCACAAACAGACAGACGTGTGTCTGCCCAACAAAAGCATTCCCACTGTTGGAATCCGATTAGCTCTTCTAGCTGTGTGACTTGTGATGGGCGAGTTGAAACAAAGGGGTTGTGGTTTACTTGATGTACAAGCAGAGACTGTGAAATGGGATTTGATTTAGTGATTTGACAGTGGCTCTAATTGGCAGTACACCCTACAGGGAGAAATGCCACTCCAGCTCTGGTATATAGTGATCCAAATCAGGACTGTTACTCAAGTTGGAAGATAGCGCTATCCTGATAGTGGTACGTTTATACAGTGCTGGATAACTACACTTGAAAGACCAACAAAACGTCTAACCAGTGTGCCATCAGGGTATTTGGTTTTGTTGTTCTGGATGAAAGAGACCAAGTAAGAGTGAAAGTAACAGTCACAAATACGGTCACAAACTCTTAAAGCATCAGCTGTTGAGTCATTTCAGCTGTTGCCTTGAGTAGATCCGGTGCCCATGCAAAATATTTCTAGCCACATGCCGTCTGCTGCAGAGATCCCAGGACAGGCTTATTGTCCTCTAAAGGAATTCTGGGTCATGGCAAAAGGCAGGCGTAATCCAAGCTCTCAGCCTGCGACACCACTACGTCCGTGAATTGGCTCTTTGTGCAAGAGGAGTCCACTCTTTGCCGTGTTTGCGCTGGGTTTTGTTGCACAGGCTGTTGGAATTAAAGGATTATTCAGTGTCACTGCAATTTACATCCCCCAGGTGTAGACTTACAGATCAAACCCACTGTACACTGGGGACTCATAATCAACATTTATTTTCTGGTGTTTATTCTTGCTTTTCTGTACTCTGTACTGTGCTGCTCAAATTGTTTAAATGTACCATGTTCATTTAAAACCATTTGCTCTGGCCAGTCAACAATATGGCTTATGGCTACTTTTTCAATCTCTGCACATCAGGAATAGTCTCAGCTGCTCCAGGATTATCTATGAGAGGCCTAACAAAGCACACTAAACATACAGTGCTTATTATACGTCTTAGCACCGGCTGTTATTTTTATCTCAGCATGGTTGTGTTGTTGCAGTAGTAAAAAATAAATTGCACTTTAAGTGATTGGTCCATGTTACTTTGCTGTAATTTATTTTGTATCTTGCAAAACTAGCATGAATCCTGAACTGTCTTTACACGATGATGTCATGGCAGCCTCAAAGTGAGATCAAACAGACCACACTGTAATTATGGCTCGACCTTTAACAATGCATCTGACAGAGGAATATTTAGTTAGGCTGTTTGTATAAAAAAATCGACCTTGTAGTTTCTAAAAAAAAAAAAATCGGAAATAAGTATTAGAGTGAACATTGTGTTTGATCATTCATTATGAAAACAGGAGCAGCTTGTTAATTTTATTTTATTGTTTGTTTTTCTTGGTACACACTAAATTAGGAAGTCGACCTGGCCAGAGTTGACCTGGAAGTATGTATTTAAATCTGTAGACTATTCTCTCGACTCAAACTTAAATTTCATTTAAGTTATGATAAAAATGGGATTAACAAATGCAGAAATAAATTTGGAATGATTGAAATATTCTACAAATGCATCCTCTTTTACTGTCGCACTCTTGCCAGTATTGTAAGGGAGTAATTTTAGCCACAAACGGAATCTGAAATTGTAAAAAAAAAAAAAAACAAGCAAAGGAGCAGTACAAGAGCTTTTTATTATGTCTAATATTTATCTCCCTGCATGTAATTCATTTTCATTTCAGAATGAGAAACTAATGAATGCGACATACACAGACCAGAGTGGACTGAATATTGTTATCATGAAAAAAAGTCCTGTCATTTGCAAATGTAATGTAAAAAAAATCATTAATGGAAATTTGATTAATGGAAATTGTGATTCATGCTTTGCAGTGCCAGAAAATAGTTTATTTGCTGCCAACATAAACCTGATTTATAACATTGTAACACCGTTTGAACTACTATTGCACAATAAACCGCCACCAAGATATGAAGGAAATACTGCAGGTATTAATCCATGCATGTTTTTTTTTGTTGTTTCACCACAGCCTTGAAGAGATCATTTGACATTGATGATGTGGATGAAATCCCCACATTCTCTCCAGCCTCCACAGTCACATCTCCCATCAGCCCAAGCTCCATCCTCAACAAAGCTAATGAGGTGCGGAGTCCAGGCAGTCTCATGTCCCCCACTTATCGCTCGAGGATCAGTCTCAGCTCCAGTCCTGCTCAGAGCCCATCCATAAAGAACAGGATGGTGTCTAGTTTGTCCTTTAACCGAGGCACCATGGGAAAGCCCACGATCACCTCTAACACTGGAATCAATCGTGCATCCTCCTTCCAGAACAAATTCAACCCAAATGGCTTCAATTCATCTTCTGGTCCTGGTAGTGATAATGATAGCCTTCACAGTTCCTCTTCCAGCCTGGAGTACCAAGCCTCTTCCAAAATGAGCTCCTACAGAAGCCCGCCACAGAGTCCCATGGGAGTAGGTGAGTACAAATCCCAGCGCTTGAGCAGCCCTGCCTTGAAGAAGTTTTCTTCCCATGGGAACATGTTCCACTCAGAGCTGGAGGGTCCTCTGGTGATCCCCACAGAGCCATTAGGTATCAGCCATGGCTCCATGCCCTCGTTGGACCTCCAGATGTCCGAGAGTGGAGGAATGAGACGTGTAGTGTCCCCAGGAACAAGATTCCCTAGCTCTGCTGTTACCTGGAATGCATATCGTCTCCAGAACAATGGTCACGTTGGGAAAGATTCACCCATCAACCACCAGCCACCTAAAACCAAAGAGCTTGCAAGGCTCAACAAATTCCCTCTTGATCTCGACAACCTTGAGGTCAGACTCCAGACAGAGGGCCCTGCGCCACCTAAACCTCCAGCAAGGTTTCAGCCAGTGTCAACCAGCCCTACTATATCTGAAATCACCTCTGCGTCTGTCAGTAGCTTAGACAGTGCAGATCTCCCCATGCTTCACCCCTCCAACATGGAGAAAAGAGAGCTGGTCACCCGTCAAGGAGCCATCCCAGTGCCAAACATAAGTGAGTCCCCTGTCCTGCTGTCCCCTGCCCAGACCCCTCGCTTTAACCTGGTCTCGCAGCCTCAGATGGTCCAGATTACTCCTGCAACATCGCCTACACTCACACAGGAGAACATCAGCAGCAGTCCTGCACAAAATGAGCCTCAGGTCAAAGACAGTGTGGGTTCCATTCTACAGAGGATTGCCTCTTTCTCCAGAGTGGAGTTTAAAGCACCAAAGCCCCACTCAAGCTCTGTCACCCCCCTCAGCAATGGAATCAAGAGAGAGTCTCCGCCAGTACAATGCAAAGAGCTCAAGAGATCAGAAGGTATGCTTTGTTTATAATGTTTGTGCTAGTGTTACTAAATCTTGTTTGACATAATGCTTATATGCATTCATTTTCACCAATGTTTGGTTGAAGTACTTTTTAAATTACATGTTTATTTAACCGTTGCACAATACAAATGATATTCCTGGAGCCTGCACGTAGCATTTACTTGAAGGGCGAAATATTTCCTTCATAAGGATTACCATTAGTTAAATAAAAAGAGCTGTATAGGTCTGGTGGCAGGGTTTCAAATGCTGCTTTCACTACAGCTGTCTTTTCCTTTCCATCTCTTTACCATCCAGCAGGGGAATAGGAAAAAATGTAGTGTGAGGCAAAAAGAAAGAGAGGAATTCCTGGCATATCAACAAATAGCCGAGTGCAAACAGTGATAACAGTGTAGGGAGGCCTGTCATCACTGCCTATCCCGTACAGGGAACCCTGTCAGCCATAGCAAAGCAGAATCCCGCCGTAGGCTGTTGAGTCAGGCCTGTTTATGGAACAGCCACTCAGGTGTGCAGCCTGAGCCTTGCCACAGCCCACATCCCTGTTCAGCATGGGGATCAGCAAGATTCAAAAACGTCCATCGGAAGCATCAATAAACTGTAATTTACCGGCTTTGTGGTCTGACTGACATATATATGTTGTCGTTTGGAAACTCAGACATGGTCTGAGGAACATCAAAGGAAGCGGAGTAGAGACATAGTGGCCGAGTGCGCAAAATTACAGTCCTGGCAGCATCCCTTGGGTCAGGAAATCTGGGTCTTTGAAAAGCTGCTGATGAAAACAAGATGTGCTAACAAAGGGCTGCATCATGAAACTTGTAAAAAGGCAAAGTTAATACAGGCAGCGGTGAGAGCTTGCTGGGGTTATCTAGAACCAGAACAGCATGCGTGGGAGGTGTGGATTTGCTTCTGGTTTGTTGAAAATGGTATTAGACAATGTGAATTAGGAGGATAGAAAAGGATGCAAGATCATTCGGCTTGGACTAAGGAGGAAATGTGCTTCTTTCCCACATGGTGTGTGTTTTCCTTTCTCATTTTGTTTGGTCCCTCCCTCCTCCCTTCCTGGAATGGGAGGCACGGGGTGTTTTCCTGAATCTGTATGAGTGCCTGGCACTGTTTAGTAGCCCCAGACCCTACATGTGCTGTTTATCCTGCAACAACTTATAGGACTATACTAACATTGAGGCAGCAATTTTTTTGACAGTTACTTTGACATATTTGGTCTCGTGGTATGCCTTCATTTGCCTAGGTTGATTTATCAAAGGAAGGTAAGGGGAGGGGGTTTAGACACTACTTGGAAAAGCTGTCCCTGGATTGCAGTAGGGTTATGGGTGGACATGTACTTGTTCCAGCTCTCAGTCTGAAACAATCTCAGATGTCAGTGATGTGTACCACATGCCATGGGTCATGTGTTTCCCGAGGTTTTGCTCTGTGGTATCTTTGGTTTTCCTCTTTTGCTTAAATATCTGGGCATGCAACGCAAGCAGATGTTCTGCTGCACCAATGGGAAATGCCACATCTTGTTTTTCCATGAGTTGATTTATATATTATTTTTAAAAATATAACCACTCACACCCATTGTTTATCAGCATGCGGTGATGTTCCTCCACTTCCCATGATAACATGGAAAAACAGGCTATTCATTCCCCCCTACCCATGCCGCTCCTGACACAATGTAAACTCCAAGACAAGTGCCGTTATCTGCTCTGTCATGCAGAGGTTTGTGGAAATACTTAACCAGCTGCTCAAACCCCAGCATGTTGATCACACTGGGCTTTGCAGTCTGTCTCTTCATAGTACATGCTCTGATAGTTTTACTAATTACCCCACTCTTAGTCTCTGACAATAAGAGACAGTTTGTAGGTTTTTGAGAGTGTCTGATCCAGCCATTTAAGATATATAAGGCGGCTATTGTTCATTGTGAGCATACAAAACATGTAGTGTAAAATCGGTTACTGGCAGTGCCTTAGGGGTTTTCCAAACTTCAGTCATCTAACCTAAATAAATAAGAGAAAGGATTTTTCTGGCATTCGATACAGAAGACCACTCTGCACTTATATCTACATTTCAAAGGTATTTTGAACAGGATCTGCTTATGTTTACGGCGATACAGCGCTGTTACTGACACGCCTTTAAAATGCATCCCAGTTTGTTACGATTGACCATAAAGATGAAAAATGTCTTGCTAATTCATGTTCCCTGCCTAAATTGTTGTTTTGCTCTGACTTCGTTTGACTCAGAGATGTTTTGCTTCCTAATAAAAAACTTTTTTTTTTAAACGGATGAAAACAAGAACTAGCCAAAGGGCTTCCCTCCCTTTCCTTTCTTAAACAGAGAGCTATACCATTAAACCTACCATTAAATTGCACTGAAACATATAATGGAGAGTTAATTACCTACAGGAACTTTATCATTTCTGGTTTCTTTAACATCTTGTGTACAAACGATATTAAAAAATAACGCATAATATTAATAAGCTAAACAAGCAGGAATTTCCAATTAAGACCTTGTTTATGAACTACCAAGCATGCCATGCATGATTTTCTCTTACCATCCCAAAGATGATTATTTTCCAATAACATCATGTCCCAAAGTGTTTTATTCCACTTTTACCACAGCAGTTTGCCAACAATTCCAGTTATTTATTATTAAAGAATGCCAAATTGAACTTATCTATTTACAGCACAGTATTTTTTATCCATTTATAGACTGTTACAAAGTGCTGACACTAGAGACTCCTTCTATAAATGTTATGTTAAACAACTTCACCATATCAACAATGACACACATTTGTAATGCATTTAGTTTAATATTAGTCTTAGATTATATAGTAGAACATCCTCCATACAAGTCCCTGTGAATTAGCTGTTGCCATTACAATAATGTCATTCGAGCGAGCGCTCCTGACCAATCACAATCAAGAATTCAACAGCGCTGTGGTAGAAGGAATGATATCATATTGATCAGTAACCTTTATAGTAACAATGTCACAAACTTTTCAGCAACAAACAAATACAGGAGAGTAATAACGTGTGTGTAAATCAGGGGGTTGAGTCAGGTCCACGTGCAGCCATTGCGCTGAAACATACACTCTTTACAGCTAAAAAGTAATTTTAGAAAATGACCGTAAATATCCTGCTCTTTCTTTCTTCTTCTTGGCATCATGTCCCCACTTGTCTACAGGCTGTTCGCTCGCTTATGCGGCACAATTTATTTTGCGTTTAATGACAGTGATTTAAGGAGTAAATTCTTCCTTAGCAGATGTTTTAGGCCACCCCCCTATTATCCCCCTCCAGCTTAGCTTAAAGAAAGTCTGAAGGATCTTCTGCTACTGAATCGTCTGCACTGCAAACATATTAAAGACAGTCTGTTCCTCTTTGTAATTGGGAAGCCCATGGATTTAAAAATCTGGCAGAGCAGTTCGTCTAGTGCAGTATTTGACAAGCAGGTCGGTGATCATGACTGTACCTTGCTCTCCATCCTGTTAGTCATGGCTTGGTGCCATTTCCAATTATATCTTTGGAGCAATGTGTTTCCTCAGCCGATAAGACAACATTTGCTGGCGAATACAATCTTATCAGCTGTGTATGGTGGTTCATTTACTACGCTCTTTTTCACTCTGGGAGTTCTTTCTGTGAACCAAAATTCTGATTCTTCTCTCCAGAAGCAGATGATAGTCTATAACCCGAGGCTGTAAGAGATTGATTAGTTGGAAGGGAATGTACAGGATGGCACTGGAGGACATTTCTTGGGCTTGTTTATAATATTAACTGCTAAGAATGTGAACCAAAACAAGCAAAAGCACTTCTTGTGTAATAAACATGTAGCCGCCATAATGTAAACACCAATTTGGTGCATGTTTTCCAAAGAGTGGGTGAATCCAGATTCCGATGTTTAAGTGTGTGAGTGTGTCATGACTATTCAGCTGTTGGGAGTAACTGAATATACACATGCTGAATATACGCAGCTCGCACTACATCCATCCATCCATCTTCTACCGCTTACTCCTTCTTCAGGGTCGCGGGGGAACCTGGAACCTATCCCAGGAATATCGCAGTCCATTTCATACAAATTTTATTGAAATACAGCATTATAGCTGGATTTTGGCCAGTTTTATAGGAAAAGGTACAAACCTTAAATTCTCCCCAATCCCAACATAAAATTTTTTATATGCTCGTCTGAATTCTTGTGAATTTCTGTATATGAGTTGAATATGAGATTTGAAAATGTTGCAATGTATATTAGCTAGGTTTCTATTGAAACATTTCCCAATTTAACCCTGCTGAGAAACGTTCTTGTAAGAACTGAAGGACTGTAGCTATTGTGCAGTTCGCTGGGTCTGGCTGACGTTCCTCACATCACAAGACAAAAAGCCGCCACTTGAGTGCATACAATTTCCTTCTGGATGGTGCTCTAGTGTTTAACATGGTCTCTACAACCTTAGTTGTGAGACCAGAATCTATGAGCTGGTGCCCCTCAGGGGCTAGACCCCAGTTTCCATAGATCTGGCTGAGGGTGATAAATCAGCCCTCCGGCTTGAGACAGTAGATCCCTGCGGATGGGAATCTCCCAAGGAGAGCCTTCGAGCAGGGACATTATCTCCGAGAAACATGTTCGAGCTGGCCAATAAGTTGCTACTAGCAGCAGACGTAGACGGTCTTGGCTAACTCTCTCTAGGACTTGTGGGAGCAGAACGATAGTGGGAAAAGCAAATATACATGACCTCAGCCACGTGTACACCATGGCGTCCAGCCCCAGTGGTGCTGGAGGAGTGAGGACGAACCACAGCGGGCGGTGTGTTGTCTCCTCTGACTTGAACAGGTCCATTTCTGTTTGTCCAAACCTCCGCCATATGGACTCCACCACTTGTGGATGGAACCTCCAACCCCCGGGCCTCAGCCCCTGCCTTGACAGAATGTCTGCCCCTACATTCCGGCTGTCCTGAATGTACATTGCACTCGCTGACAAGAAGTTTCCCTCTGCCCAGAGAAGGATTAGTTGCGCCTGCCTGAACAGGGGGCGTGAACGTAACCCTTCCTGGTGGTTGATATATGAGACCACCGCTGTGTTGTCTGATGCAACTAGCACATGGTGGGGGGGTGGATGGTCGCGCTATAAACTGGACCCACTAACCCTATTCTACGGGTAGAAAAGAATCCATGGAAACACATTTGGCAGTTTCCACGCTGCCCGATGGTCTTTTAGTAACGTTAACTATTCCACATTGTATTGGAGGGAAAGCATCAGACTTTCGTTGCCCTGTGACAACTCGCTGACCAGAGAACACTGAAAACTTGGGGACCACCTTGGCTAGGGGAGGCCCTACAGTAGCACTGGGGCTACCTGCCCTAACAACCTCATGTCCCTTGATACGTCCCTCCACAGCCCCTAAGGACTGCTCTGCTTTGCCTGCTTGGCCTTTATGACCATTCTCAGATCAGGCCTAGTAGCAGACCGCGATTGTGCCGACCGGTTCCACTGGCTATCTGGGGGGATTGGTGGGCTGCCATACTCGCCTTCTGGGACTCCCTCGCACTAG
>JAOUWY010000043.1:15342604-15357607 GCA_025728095.1 Prietella phreatophila | reverse complement strand
CACTCCTCTGCAACCCTGTGTTGGATAAGTGGTACAGAAAATGGATGGATGGATGGAAGTTCCTTGTATTGAGGGTCAGGTATGAACCTACTTAAGTTATTTTTTGGGCTTCCCATTCATATAATGCAAATCACTTGCATTTTGTGTGGTTTGCATCGGATGATTTTGTCTAGATGACTGCCTTTAACCACAAGTATGAATCTTTAAGCCTGACAACGATCCAGGGAAGAAAGTACGGTCTCGATGAGCATTTTCTTTGCTGTCAAATGTAATCTGATGCAACAATACAATATTTTTAGTGTGATATACATTATAGTGGTTACATCAAATTGTCAGACACGCCTCTGTTTTACTCAAACTCTGCTCATATGAACAAATCCCACACATTTGCCTAAAAGCCTCACTATTAAAGCTTTTCCACAAATGCTTAACTCAGCTCTGTCGGTGAATACTCAAAACTTCAACAAATTTGTAACAAGCTCTGGGCTTTATTTTATTGCTTTTAAGTTTGTGAAAATCAATTTCCCAAATGAATAAACATAGTAGAAGTAGTATTTAAATAGTACTGGTAGTAGAACCCACAAAGAACTTCGCTTTAATTACAGGGTTAAGTTGGTTTAGACGGTAATTACCTGACAACACCAGCGTAAGTAGAGACTGCGAAGTGAGGACATGGTAGAGAGGTACCCGAGGCCTGTGTCTGTGATCCTCACACACCTAAAGACGAAAAATCACACAGTAACTTCAGTCACTTTCAGGCTGTATTCAATAGAATCCATATTTTCTTCATATACACTTGGACTCTATGAGAAACTGCTTCAAAAACAACTTTCTGTGGTGCCATCGAGTGCCGATTAATTATCTATCAATATGGCGTCTATGGAATATCGGAAACATGAATTATAGATTATATGAAGGATCAAGTGCCTCAAATAGATGTTCACTATCTTAGTATGCAATATGCATGAACATAAATATTTAGTTTGTTGTTCCAAAGAGCTTCGGGAGCAAATTGCTAATACACGTGTAAGGATTAATTATGACTTTCTTTCCTTTCCATTGCTGTATATACAGCATGGAAAAAACAGTCGCTTCGGATATGTATTAATATTCTGTTTCGAGAGTAGTTTTTTATTTTTATTTTATTTTTTATAAGCGTCATTTACTTGCAAAACAGTTTGGATTCTTCCTGCCTTTCAGGACTGACCCTATTTTCAAACTAGCAAGCAACAAGTTGCTACTAGTTGTTTATATTGTAGCTTCTAAAGTGCTAACTCTACTAGCTGCATGCACTCACCAGAACACTGACAAGCTCTGCTACTTCCTTCCAAGCTTTCTTTTCTTCGCAATCTCTCTATAGATATTTAATGACAATATACAATATATACAACTTAATATACAACTAGTTGCAGGTAGGAACTAAAGCTGTGAGTGGGGAACTGAAGACATGTTAGACCCCACACACCATAGGATTGCCCCGAAGAATCAATCGAATCACCAGTTTGTTTGTATTTGTTGTCTTTAAAGCGTCATCACTAATTTGCATACAACTGAAATTCAAACGTTGTTATGTTGCACGTGTACATAAAAAATGTACACTTGCTAGTCTGAGCATAGGGTTAAAGTCCAACTCCTGAGGTTAAGATTTTCTACACAAACACATTTATGATTTTTGACTCACATACCGGTCGAGAACGAGCTCCTCAAGCTTGTGCAGATCGCAAGCGATGTACTCGAGTGCAGCGTCTGTGATGCGCGGGCACCAGGAAAGATCGAGGCTACGCAGCTTTCGCAGGTTCTCAGCCACGAGCTCGACACCGTCGTCTGTGATCTTCGAGCAGCCTGAGAGGCTGAGCGCAGTCAGGTTGGGCAAGCTGTGCACCATGTTCACCACGCCATGATTGGTGATCTCCCAGCAGGAGTGCAGGCGCAGCGTACGCGTAGTGCAGCCCTGCTTGGCCGTGAAGTAGGCCATTGCTGTGTCAGTCACGTGGTATGCCTGCAGACTCAGCTCGCACAGATTGGGAAGGAGCTGCGAGATAGCTGCCACGGCATCATCAGCCACGTTGATGCAGTCACTGACGCTCAGCGACGTGAGCCGAGCATTCAGACTCGACCACAGGCCTGCCTCGGTGAAATCGTTGCAGCCCGAAAGCTCCAGGTGTAGCAGACCCTGCATCTGCTCCAACATCACCTGAGATAAACATGGAAGGAAACTTGAATGGGACCTTTTTTAGTTTAAGAGCAGGGATTAATCACACTCACACACTCTTAATTTATTTCACGTTATACGGGACCATCAAGAGCAGTTTTAATCCGGGTTTAATGTGTTTCCTGATATTAATTCAGCTCTGGACAAATCAGTAACTCAGATTTTCAGAAAAGCAGATTTTCTTAAACAAAGAACAAGTTGTAATTTTATCTGTTTATAGTTACATTTACATCTGTGAAACAAGTTAGTTCCTGTTCCACTATACCAGCTATAAACTGCTGTTCCTTCACCAGGTTCTCTCTTTTTAACTCTCTTGAAGTTCACAAGACAAACAAACATAGATTGTCATGTTTCTGAAAAATGGTACATTTCTCTCCTTTTCCATTTCGGAGGACATGTATTTTTTTATTGCATTTAATATTGCCAACAACAAGCCTAATTCCTGATATCTGTCACTAAGCAACAGTGTTTGATTTTCAAGTGCGACATGCTGTTATATCCTAATTATGAGATTTATTTGGAGCAAGTGATCATCTCTGGTACATTGATTCAGATATAGCATGGGATCAATCCAAGCTCTGGGTCATTTAGGTAAATGGAACACGTCCAGCTACTGATCATCGGAACAGTGCGAACACTCAAGAAAAAATCAGCACGGATAGCATCACTAACAACTCAAGTGGTCGCCATGACAACAGCAGGCCAGGCCTCAGAATAGCAGCAGCTCCAAGGCGAGTGGGACGAGTGCAACCGTGGATGCGTGCTTGTTTAAAAAGGGGGATGATTTTTTCGGTCAGACTGTAGAGCACAGAAGTCGTATTACGAGCTCATATCATGCAAGTGGAAAATATTTTGTTATTAATTACATAAAAACATTATGTAAATAAATATTATGTAATATAATATAAACTCAAAGCACGTGATGGGCCCCCATTAAATTATCTAATTATTTATCTATATCTATCTATCTATCTATCTATCTATCTATCTATCTATCTATCTATATTTATATATATGTGTGTGTGTGTGTTTAGACATCTGAACTATAATCTTCATCTTGCTTCTCTGTTATCTCATGTAAACAGAGCAGAGTTCTCTTCCAGTGAATCTACATGTGATGGCTTCATGTGTCTCATAGGAGGCAGATTGGTAGTGATACTTTACACTCAAATAACAAATGGGAATCGTGAATGACTAAATCAGATGAAAAATGGTGCAAATAATTGTTTAATAAATATATAAAATGAATGTGGGGCATTCTTAGAAAATAAGACATGAATAAGACTATAATTTGTCATTATGACTTAAACCAAGATCCGATCATTCATACAGAAATTCAACAGGGTCACAAACTATTTCTCATTAAGTACTATTGCATTACTTTTTTGTATATTATGTGTATTATGTAGTTTCAGGTTGTTTCCTCTTTTATTATTATCCAATGATGTAATGCTACTACTCCTACAGTACTACAAGGAGCAATATTACTACAGTATGACTTTCTAATAAGGAGTAATTCATGTGTTTAATTAATTTATTTCAAAATTATTATAAAAAATCATAAAAATAAAATCGTATTTATACAATGAAAGTTAATATGTTACACATGTTCATGTATATTAATATTCTACATACTATTTAATATAATTAAAAAAGTTTTTATATTATTATTATTATTATTATTAGTAGTAGTAGTAGTAGTAGTAGTAGTAGTAGTAGTAATAATAATAATAATAATAACTGAAGAAAGTTAGTTTATGTGTTTTCCACATATTTACACACAATGACAAAATGTAAAAAATCATAAATAAATAAAAATAAGTAAAAGTAAGATATGAACTGTGACATATTTTCAGTATTTACCTCGAGCCCTGCGTCCGTGATGGTGGAGCGCTTCAGGCTGAGTGACTTTACTCCCTTCTTGGACAGTGGGTAGTTGTCGATGAACTCACAGATATCCAGGTCGGAGACGCCCACCAGGCAGAATGAGTGAAAGCCGCGTAGCGCGAACGCCTGCAGACTCACAAACTCCTTCTCGCCATTGGCCAGCGCATTATAGAGCTCCTTGGCGTGCAGGACAGGGGTCACGCCGTCCCAGAACTTGGGCTGGTAAAGGACTTTACGCCACGTTTTACACACCTGGGCCAGAGCGCACTTCTCAGCCGTGGTGAAGTACCATAGCAGCCGGTTTAATACCTTCTCGTCGAGGGCTAGCTGCCTCTCAAGCTTAGCATACTGCCTGGCATCAGTGGCCATGGGAAGCGCCTCTAAGTGGTATGGCAGGCTCGGGGGTACTGAAGATGCCTGGCACAGACGGTTCTTGGCGGCTGGCGTGCCCTTAGTGATGCTGGCTGAGCCAAGACCGTTAGGCTGGGGAGGCAGCTTGACCATGCCGTTCCGCGTCACACACGGAGACTTGAGCTCACTCGGAGTGGACATGTTCAGCTTTCAGAGCCTTCAGAAGAACAACAAACTAATTATTATCGATTATACAGATATAATCCATAATCTACATCAGGAGACTTTGAATTGTTCCCCTTCCAGTGTAAAGAAAATGTGCACAGAACACAGTAGACACAATAGGCAAATGTTCCATTGTAACATTTAAAAAATAAATTAAAGTGAGTGATCAATTAGGCTTAGAAATAAAATAACAAAATACTATCACTAAAATGCCTATAACAATTTTGTAAAGATTTGATCTCCAAAACAAAAAAAAAGAAAAAAAGAAAGAAATACAATGTGAATAAAAAAGAGAAAAGAATGTGGTTGAGTAAGAAACTGAAAGTAAGACAAGAAAAAACAAAAGAAAAGAAAAATTAAAAAATGAAAGAGAAAGAAAAAGCGAGAGGCAGACAAACAATGACAAAGTGAAAGGAAACGAAATAAAGACAGGAGAAAGTAGCTGTAGAGAACAAATCTATATATTTGTCTTTCCATTTGTCTAAAATGTTCTATATTTCTGCACAAATATGACCTAAAACTTCATCAGATTTTCAGAAAAGTCCTAAAAGTAGATAAAGAGAACCCAATTAAACAAATAAGACCAACAATTTTTTTTATATTAATATTATACTTGGGTCATTTACTTATTGAGGAAAATGATCCAATATTACATTTCTGTGAGTAGCAAAAATATGTGAACCTCTAGGATTAGCAGTTAATTTGAAGGTGAAATTAGAGTCAGGTGTTTTCAATCAATGGGATGAAAATCAGGTATGAGTGAGCACCCTCTTTTATTTAAAGAACAGGGATCTATCAAAGTCTGATCTTGTTTGTGGAAGTGTATAATGGCATGAACAAATGAGATTTCTGAGGACCTCAGAAAAAGGTTACAAAACCATATTTAAAGAGTTTGGACTCCAACAATCCACAGTCAGACAGATTGTGTATAAATGGAGGAAATTTAAGACCTTTGCTACCCTCCCCAAAAGTGATGGACCAATAAAGATCAATCCAAGAGCAAGATGTGTAATAGTCCATGACCTCACAAAGGAACCCAGGGTAACGTCTAAGCAACTAAAGGTTTCTCTCAAATTGGCTAATGTTAATGTTCATGTTTCCACCATCAGGAGAACACTGAACAACAATGATGACATGGCAGGGCTGCAAGAAGAAAACCACTTCTCTCCAAAAGTTCAAGATCTTGTGGACAAGCCAGAAGACTATTGGAAAAGTGTTTTGTGGATGGATGAGAACAAAATAGAATTTTTGGCTTAAATGAGAAGTGTTATGTTTCCACCATAAGAACCTTATCCCATCTGTGAGACATGGTGCTGGTAGTATCATGGTTTGGACCTGTTTTGCTGCATCTGGGCCAGTATGGCTTAATGGAACAACAGATTCTAAATTATACCAGCGAATTTTAAAGGAAAATGTCAGGACATCTGTCCATGAACTGAATCTCAAATGAAAGTGGGTCATGCAGCAAGATGACGACACTAAGCACACATTTCATTTTACCAAAGAATAGTTAAAGAAGAATAAAGTTAATGTTTTGGAATGGCCAAGTCAAAGTCCAGACCTTAATCCAATAGAAATGATGTGGAAGGACCTTAAGCAAACAGTTAATGTGAGGAAACCCACCAACATCATAGAGATGTTGTTCTGATTGGGCTAAAATTCCTCCAAGCCGATGTCCAGGACTGAACAACAGTTACCGTAAATGTTTAATTGCAGTTATTGCTGCACAAGGGGGTTACATCAGATACTGAAAGCAAAGTTTCACACATTTTTGAAACTCATAGATATATAATATTGAATCATTTTCCTTAATAAATAAATGATAATATTTTGTCTCATTTGTTAAATTTGGTTGTCTTTATTTACTTTTATGCATAAATATAGAAAGTTCTAAAGGTTTCACAAACTTTCAAGCACCACTCTCTATCTATCTATCTATCTATCTATCTATCTATCTATCTGTCTGTCTATCTGTCTGTCTCTCTGTCTGTTAATCCATCCGTGTGTTCATCTACCTGTCAGTCTGTGTTCATCTGTCTGCCCGTCTGTCTGTCCATCTATCTATCTATCTATCTATCTATCTATCTATCTATCTTCTTGTCTGTCTGTTCATTCATCTATCCATCTGTTTCTCTATCTATCTATCTATCTATCTATCTATCTATCTATCTATCTTCTTGTCTGTCTCTGTCCATTCATCTATCCATCTGTTTCTCTATCTATCTATCTATCTATCTATCTATCTATCTATCTATCTATCTATCCATCCATCCATCCATCCATGATGGATGATGAAGAATGATACAGAACCACAGGCATAACTGTAAAGCTGTTGAGCGTTTTCTCATGCACACCCACGCCGTGACATCATGTGGTTATTTATCTCGGTCCACCTTAAAATCCGAGCGCAGATGTGCGTGCTCAGTGTACTGATGCCAGCAGTGGAAAATGTCAATGAAGGTTGTTCACGTTCATCCGTTTTCCTGAATGAACCCCTCAAGAGGCTTTTACCACGACAGAGACGCAGAAAACACACACACATTTGATTCAGCAGCTTTAGGACACATATCGAAACATCTAAATATAAAACCCAGATCTGTGTGCACCTGCACACTAACACACTAACACTACAGCATCTGCATAACACATCCACACAACAGACACACAACTGCACTGCTTATGCAAGACATGCAGGCAGTGCATGATGGGAAATCTGAAGCTTAACACCACAACTGCTTACGCAATCAGAAACAAGCAAGATGGAAAGTCTCAATTTAATATTGGGATGAAATATTGCCTTATTTAAAAACGTGTATGCACCTTCTTTTAACTACATTATATAACTGTGAGAAGTTTCATAGTCCTGGCAAAGAACAGCTTTTTTTTCTAAAGGTGAAGATTTTTAATTCCATTGAAATACTAATTACCTCTTTTGAGTGACTGTGGATTTAAAAAATAATAATAATAAAATCGCTATTTAACATATATAAGTTGATGTTACACTGTTTTGCTCACTTTTTAAAAATATGGCTCAACAGAGTTATTATTGTACCTAGTGGTCCAAAACAGGAACTGCAACAAGAGGCCCCCATTGGGGTGGGAATCACACTGCCCCATTCTTGCTCTATGAAAGTTTTTGGTGGAGGAGACATTTTTTTTATGCCAAGCTGGACTAGTCTTTAAAAAAATAAAAATAAAATTTAAAAAAGTTAAAATGTAATGGATTTCTGCAAGCAAAGACAAAGTGTAAGTGCAGACAGTCTGTCTATGATGTACAGAGCCATTTCATCTGTTACTTCTCACCAATCAGAATTCAGAAAGAAAGACTTGACCCTAAGCCAGTGGCGCTGTACAGTTAAAGACTCCATAATGAAGAGCAATTGTGAGAGGTCTGAGATAAGAGGAGGAGAAGGAAGTGAGATGAGCATTGACAACCTAGCTGCAGTGTGCTGAGAATAAGCTATATGGAAAAGAAAATAACAATCAACTATATAAATGGATTCAGTTTTCCTCACTGAGCGAACATTTGGGAGTTTTGTGAATCCAGGAGAGGCGTAATTCCAGATGTTCCAAATTCTATTATGATCATTACAGCTATTAGCTTCACTACTGTATATTTTAGTAGCATTGCAGCAGCTGAGATATTTTCAAACAAATGTAGCTTTTCAAGTAACAAGCTGCTTCTCCACCAGCTAGCTAGCATCTAGCTAGCAAGAATGACAAGCACTATTATTATTATACACATTGCAGCAAAGATCCTAATGTAGCAATTTAATTCAGTTCCATACATTAATATAGATTAACGTACCTCCATTATTGTTAGCTAGCTAGCTAGATATTTCCACAAACACTGAACTACCGAGAGTAGTGGAGTGAGCCCTCATTTTACATTTCGCATTTTAATAATGATATTTGTTTTACAGTTAAGTAACATTAACTGCTTCTTACAAAAACTGCTTTACAAATTGAGAAGCTAAATTTTGTTGGTATGGCATAAAGCATGTCAATTTTTATTTCATGCAATAAAAAATTAGCATGATAAAATGTAACATCTGGTTTGCTTAGTTTGACAAAATAGCTTCAGTGTAGTTAATGACTAATTTGTACATATCTATTTGATCAAAATGGTAATACTGTGATAGCTATTCTAAAATTGAGTAGCGTGACAAGTCACAGTCCTTTCCGTGACTCCGCCCTGTACCTGGGATTAGCTGCAGAGTCGTAAATAAACATATGAAAAGAGATGGAAATGAAAGGACTTCTGACTAATGTGTTCTGCATACAAATTTGACCAGTTGATTAGATTTCATTCAATTTAATTCAATCAAAGATTTAAACATGTTAAGTGTCATCAAACGTCCTCTGAGCACTGTTTTCATGTCATTTTGTTTTGAGTACTTTTTTGGTTTACATTTTCATGTGCCTTTGTTTCTTTTTTAGTCCAGTTATTGGTTTGTTACCTGACTGTGTCCACCGTTTCTGTGGTTGATTCTTTTTTTTCTTTTTTCATTTAAACCCTGCTGTTTCTGAGTTTCATTGTGAGGTCTTGCCATCGTTAAAACTGAACCGTGTTTTTCTGAGTACCTTGGTTGTTTTTTTTTTCTGTCTTTCCATTCTTGCTTGCTCTTTCTAGCTGTTCCACATGCTACATCAAGAAGGTATGAACTTTCAGCCTCTCAAATATGCACTTGCTAAAATAAAGAACTAGTCAACATTAACATGGATAAATTTTAAAACATCCATTTTCATTATTTTCTATTTTGCCTTTTTGTCTAAACTACCATTGTCACATGATCTCTATAATTCCAAGATGCGAAGCATTAGATATTTTGTCTGTATTAGGCATTTTAGTTTAACATTTGACTGCTTTATTTCCAAGTCTCAGTCATTCTTCAGTGGATAATCACATGAATACTGAATTGTTCTACCTAAGAACTGCGGCTGTAATTTAAAAAGACTCTTTTATAGGCCATCAAAATGAAACTATATAGTATAAAAGAACAAAATACAGTGAGACATGGTGTGGGTGTTACTAAATAATTAGCTGCTTCTCCATTTTTTAATGACCACAGACCTCATAGTCCCGCCTTCTTGCTTTCTATTGGTTCACAATACCAATGTCTGCAAATTCACGTCATCTAGATAAAGTTAGCAAGATTAAAAAAAAATTGTAACCATCACATGCAAATACAACAACCATAAATATTACATCTCAACCATAAGTATTGTCACCTCTGATATGATGTTATACAAGGGTATCATCTGAAATCCTGGAAATCAGTAGGATTTTACAGGAGTAAAATCCTGTACCATTCTGTGTACTGTGTTGCATAAAACCGGAAATCTCTCTTTTAAAAATGTCTCGTCTACCAATAAATCAGCCTTGGTTTGGTACTCCCTGTACTCGTAAGTGGGCCACAAAACTGAGCTGTGGTGGCATGCCAGCGTTGTATCCATATGCCGTGCTTATTGAGATTCATTCTGGACATGTTGTTGTTTTTTTTAAATAAGGCACCTGCACCGGACCACTTTAATAAAAAAGGATTGATAGATCAAAGCGAGACACACAATAAGTGTCTAAATCAGGGTTTGTTAATTACAGTGTCTGTTTTCATGAAAGGAGAGGATATAAAAGGTTGTGTCTGTGTCAGTCTCATCTGCTCTCAATGTGAATCTGTAATGTTTTTCCACAGGTGTGTACTGGATAAAACCGATGTACTGTATACCATTTCTTGAATCTGATCGGTCAGATAATGGTGATTAATTTCCTATAACAGCAGCTATGACAGAAGTGCAGCTAATGCGTTATCATTACCATAGTAGCAGCTTGCACAGCTTGTCTAATAATAAACAGAATGTGTTTTTATATAGCAAAGAAAAACACAACAATATAATTGTTGATGTGCTGAAGTTTTCTCTAAGGGGATGTTTATATAACATTAATGGAAGAAGTCTTCAGTGTCAGATTTGTGTAAATGACTTTTGTAACAATACTCAGATCATACCATGCTCAGTTTAGTTTTCAACACATAAAAAATTGTCATGTTTTAAATATTGTTTTATTCCATCCTGTATATCTAAGCTAAGATGCTGCTGAGGTTCATTTACAGTTGAAAAGCATAATGACAACTTATGCAAAAAAAGTTATTTTGGAAAATTATTAGATATAATACTAGGAAAATATCAGCTGTGATTTAAAAAAATTATAACAATGTATCATTATTGCATGGTTAAAAGAGCTCAAAATTTGGAAATCCTAAAACATAAAATAAAACAAAAAAAACCATTTTCGTGAACATTTTTAAAAAATCCCTGTATTAATCCATTTTCAATTAATCAAATCAAATTTGTGCAAATTATGATAAAACAGAGGTCGATTCTGCCAAAATGTTCAGAAGACAGGATAAACAGGGCAGACTGCCAACAGATGTGTGTCCTCACATCCCGAGGCATATAGACACCTTTTAAATAACTGGAAGTGCTTTTACAAGCACATAAATTGAGTCAACATGTGCCCAGTGGTCTATTTTTCCAAATAAAAAACGGGCCTAACATACAGACTTGAGGAATGCTGTGTGTTGAGATGTATTGGGATAAAGTTGTGTAAATTAAAGCGTTGTGGCAGTTAACACTCCTTTAGAGTGTAGTGCGGTGAAACTGAAGACAGATGGAGATGGAAAGTTTTAACTGGAAGTACATTGGTTACCAGGATGGAAAAAAGTGAGATTGTAAAGAAATCACAGAAATATTCTTACAAACTATATTACACAAAACAGTGAGAGAGACAGGATTGCTTATAGCGTAAAGAAATCTTAATTTTAAAGGATATTTAAATAGTAGTTAGAGAAACAGTCCTGAAATAAATCGTATCACAAATACAGGGAACCTCCTGACAGCAGGTGTGTGTGCACAGGTGTGAGTGTAAACAAGAGACAAGAGAGAAGTCATGTGATAGAGATTACAATCACCTCACTGTTTAACACTGTTTAACAAACCAAGTCATTACTGAACATAACCACTTTTTATTATTCATGTTGTCATGCAAAGCTTTGGCCAAATTCTTTTGGAATGGAAATGTGCTGTGTTTATATTAGGCTATCTTTCTGGTTGTTGCTTTTTTTATTTTTTTTAATGTAAATTCTGACACAGCTGCACCCTAAACACATTAACCATTATGTTGTGTTTCAGTCAAAATTGAGCATTTGTATTAAGGCAAGACACTACAGGTATAAATAGCAATTTTAGTTTTTTACTTTCTTGGCTATTCTGATAAACTGTGTCTATATCCTATTTTCTCACACACTGTAGTAATAAAACAAAAACAGCAAACTCAATAGTAATATATTTAGTGTGTCATCTTAAACATAGCCATTCTGAAGAAGACTTTAAGCTCCACCCACTCTAAACAATCATGTCATATATAATGTCATATATCATGAGAGAACTTTTTCCTCATACATTTTTTAATTTATCATTATGACTATGTCCATTTCCTTTATGAACCTTTAAAACCACACTACACCACTTGTTATGCTCATTCACTGTGAAAACTAAGTATAATAATAAAAATGTGTTGTTATTTAACAAAGACACATTTGTAATTGTAAGATGTTTATTTAACATGTGGAAGGAGTCTCCGGTGTCAGCACTTTGTAACAGTCAGCAAGATCTCAAACAGCTTTGAAGGGTTTTTTTTTGTCTAATTAACTTTGAGAGGGAAAATAAGAGATGGAGGGAATTATTGTTTATCGCTGCTATAACAAAAGTGATAACATAAACTAGCTTGTTTCACAGATGTTCCACAACATTAAATGTAACTATAAATGGATGACGTGTTGTCTCATCGTCCTTATTTTGAATGAACAGCAAAATATCCTAAAATCATCAATGATCCAAAAGAAAATTTTGGTGGGACTCAGCGATCTTTGATATTTGCTTTTTATAATCATTTGTGAAAAAGTGGTGGTTTTCATCTGTGTACAGGGGAGACGGGAGCTGACACTGTCTAGAGCAACAGATGGGGTCCTGTCTGTAATCGTACACCTACAACATGGTCTACATGGGAGGTCGCCGTAATAAATTAATCACTGAGTTAAAAAACAAAAAAAACAAGGTAAGTGCATCTAAGGTTATTGTAGTCCATGACAAAACAACTAATACCAGGGGGAAAAAAAACATTTTGTAAGATTTAATAAAATTTCTACCTGAAGCTAAAAATCTGATTTTATATTTAATTCCTGCCCATTGTTTGTATAATTGTTACTTTTGTTAGTGTGGTCTAACCATACAGTCTGTAAACAATGAAATACACTAATGTAAAATTCCTTCTAAACACTTTCTTAATGCTATATTATACTTACGGACAAGGATTTTTTTTTTTAATGAAGCATAAGAGCCATTTAACAAATCTGCTAGTGATTTCTCGGCTGTCTAATTGTATGTAAACATCATAAATATACAGTATGTCGGTGCTGAAAACAAAAAAATTGTTGTTAAAAGGCAGAAAAATATAAAATTATGACTTGTTCTGGATACCCAGTGAGAAAGATTTAACTGCTTTCTTAATTGCAAAAGTAGTAAGCTAGTTTTGTTTGTTTTCTTTTGTTTTGTGTTACAAATTATGGGCAAAGAATTCAGTTAATTCATTAATGTATGCAAAAGAAAGATAAAATTATTTTGCACTTCCATATTTGTTTTAAATAGCATGCTGAAGGACACATTCGATTCAATTTATTTTCAATTCACTTTTATTTATATAGCGCTTTTTACAATAGACATTGTCATATGATAAGGGGTTTTCTGCCATGAGCCCTATTCAAACGGGATTATATTTCTAATGCGGTGGGTGGGGGGTGCGAACGAGATGTACAAATGTCATCATGGTGTGTGAATTCTGGCTCCAACAGTTCCTTGACCTCAGCTACATCATTCCAGTTCATAATTGATCTCAACAGTCTAATCCCGCTCACGCAAGTCATTATTGTCCACAATATTTTCTAACTAACTTAGTTGGGGTTTTTTCCCCAAAATATAAACAAACTAGTAGCTGAATTTAAATCTCCTCTGAGCAGACAGCTACTAAGGATGAATGAACGAACAAGGTAAATGCATCACACAACACAGCAAGTTCATATTTCTTCGTGGTCACATTCATGCTGTTCCCACAAGCTTCATGACAGCTCATAAGCGTAAAAGTTGCGTAAATGTTGTTGCATCTGAATCCCGAGTCAACCAATCGCTCTGTCAGTCATTCTAGCAAGCTTTCTTAAAAACAAACAAGCAAACAAACAAACCAATGAATAACATGCGTTCTGTTCGTATCTGCATTTGTAGCCTCTCAGAACACATTCTTGGTTCGTTCCGAAAAGCGTATGCTCCATCCCTAACACGTCCAAATGCAATGCAAAGAAATAAGTGTTAGGAGATCAATCATGCAACGTCACTGCAATCACGGTGACCAAGTTCCTTGCTGTTCCTGTGTGAGCTCGAGCATGGGAATAGCGAGAGATGACGTCATAAAGAGCGTTCAGCGTCGCTTTTTTTGCATCGATGATGCAGAGTGGTGCAAAAACAATATTTAAAAAAATTGACAAAGAGCCGAATGATGATGCGGTTCTCTATTTCTCATTTCCTTCCCTAGGATGGGCGACCAGATTTATCTGCATACAATGTAACATGATGTATAATATAAATATGTTTCCCAGAAGAGCACCGTTATTACCGGTAAACAGAAAGAGCCTCCACGCGAACGGTTTCGGTTCATCCTTGCGTCTCGCGCGCACGTCATTCTGACACCACGTTTGTCCTTGTTGTTATTGTTGTTGTTGTCATTTCTCTTGCTGTCATCATGATTATTATGATTATTATTATGGTTTATAACGCGTAACAATCTTACCTTATGATGTAGTATTTTTTTTTGCGCGCGCGCGAGGACTAATCCATGATGGGTGGGTGAAAGCCTTCCAGCCCGGCGCGTTCACGTTTCCCACAACGTCGCGGCGCGCGCGCACGAAATAAATAAATATGCGATAAGAGCGGCCCTTCCCGTCGCCGATCAATGATGCTACGAACTGTCAATTTTGCCATAGAGATCTGAAGAACTCGTTATTGTTTAAAAAATATTATTAGTAGTATTATTGGTATTATGATAATTATTATAAAAGATCACGCGAAAGCGTAAAAAAACAAACGGCGCGATGATGGAGGCTAAAAATAACGGCCTCTAGTGTCTGTTCATTCTGTGTGTGCACACAAAGTCTCTCTCTCTCTCTCTCTCTCTCTCTCTCTCTCTCTCTCTCTCTCTCTCTCTCTCTCTCTCTCTCTCTCTC
>JAOUWY010000043.1:14972606-14983676 GCA_025728095.1 Prietella phreatophila | reverse complement strand
ATGGCCCCGGCGGGAATCGAACCCCGGACCCTGGAGGTGTGAGGCGAACGTGCTAACCACTAAGCCACCGTGCGCCCTATAGTATAGTATATTATATTATATTATATTATATTACGTTATTAACTAAAGATTGCTCATTTACTGAAGCCATATATAGGACTATAGCCATACTATAGTATATGCCATATAATATAGTGCAGCCATTTTTTATATAATAGCCATCCGAAATGATAACAAAATGGCAAGACCCACAAAATAGAGCAATATATAGTGCTACTTTAGACAAACAGAAAGTTATATAGCACAAAAGAATGAAATAATGAAAGTTAAATAGAAAGTCGAAGATCAATGATATATAGGAGACATATATCACATATATAACTTGCTAGTTATGATTGAGGAAAGACTAATGAGCTCAAACCGGTTGATATTGTGTTAGAAATGGAAGTCTGTTCATAACATCAAAAAACTATATTTCCACTGTGTGTGTGTGTGTGTGTGTGTGTGTGTGTGTGTGTGTGTGTGTTTTATGAAGTGCGCAGTCAGTCTCTGTTGGCCTGCTTCTCCCCTTCACTTCTCATTCACACACTGCCTAATTCAATCCTCCACCCCCCTCCCCTCCACATACATTTGATTTTTCATTCCCCCACTCTAGAGCTCAGTTTTCCTTTCCTGCGTTCTCAGGGTGTGAGAAGCAGATGAGAGAGAGAGACAGAGAAAGGGAAACACCCCGGAAAAATGGTTAGGCAGATATTTCTCCATAATCAAGCCCATTAATCATAAAAGGCTGTCAAATTTGACTTTGGGGACAATTTGTCAGCCCTCGTGCCCACTCTGCTTTTGTCACCGATGCCTCTTGTATCGGTTAAGGATGATTGGCAGTCTGAATGCAGGCAAGTAGAATAGCTAGTTTGCGCTAATATGCATAACCGAGCTTTCATGAATAAGAATAAGATTGCAGCACTGGAGCACGCTGGTCCTTTCAAAGGGGCCCGTCACTGTTTGTCGCACAAGGCAAATAGATGTTATTACCATTATAACAATATTTGTTTTCTTGTGGTGGGGAAAGGGCCCCTGCGAGCTGCGAAATCAAATTTGTTCAAGACAGTTTTTGGCAGGGAAAAGGAGAAAAGAACGAGTGCGCTGACAGAGGCCTTAGGGGGCGGGGCACGTGAGCTGATGGTGTGAATGTGCAATAGAAGCTGCTCTCTGATAATCAGTCTATAATGAATACACTCCACTGTTATCCGTTATTACAGCCCTGAAGTCAGAGTCCCTAGTCTCGCTATCTAAAAACAAAATCCTTAACATTTTGTTTCAAATTCATTCACAAATCCATTTTTAGCCATCTGAGCAATTCTAGCTAGATTCAAATTCATATATTTAAGTGCAAACCTTAGCATACCTTTAGGAAATTAAGAAATGAAATATTATTTATACCAAGAAGATATTTACTGTGATTTCTTTTTTCCCCACTTCTTTGCATTCTTCTTATGCGTATATAAACTGTACATGTTCCTGTTTTAACATCCAGCAACTATGGGGGGGTGCATACTTTTGCACCTCCTCTATAATACATGTACAGTCCTAACACATTTCATTCAGAAAGTTTCACAATTTAAGGTTAGGGTTAGATTCAGGTGTATCACAGCATGAATTATCTGCATTAATAATTCGGTCAGTGGAAGATCCTTCCTTTCATCAGGATAATATGACAAGCCTGTGTGTGTGTGTGTGTGTGTGTGTGTGTTTTTGTCGGTTGCATCTCTCACCCTCCATCAATCTGTCGAGAAATTAAGCCCATTCATTCTCTTATTAAAATCCACCTGCACTCTGACCCCCTCCCCTTCCCCCGTTCTCACGCCCAATCGATACGCGAGTGTTACCGAGCGCGTGCTGCAGTAATTGCCACGGTGGCGGGTGTGCGCTTGCCGTCGAACCCTGACCCAACGCGCATTGCCGCGCGCGTATGAAGATAGATTGCCTGATTTAGTGTAAACATATGCTGCAATTCCAGCCATCAGTGCCACTTTCTCTGTTGTAATTTGTATTGATTTTTCTTCCTCTCGTGCACGGCTGGTTTTTTTGACGTGCGACTGCGAGAGAGAGAGAGAGAGAGAGAGAGAGAGTGGGGGTGGGGGTGATAATGTGGTTCAGTGGGAAGACCAACGAGTGAGATGAGGAGGAAAAGGGGTGCAGGTATTTATTATTTATTTGATTATTCCTTTATTGCTCTCATTGTGAGGCCATGTCTCTCAGCCACCCACAGTTTCTGCTTTAAGCCAAGAGCATGTGGTCAGTAATCAGGATGCAATGAGGTATGAGGTCACAGATCATGTTTCCCTCCACACACACACACACACACACAGACAGTAGAGAGAATGTAATTCACTATTAGATTTTTTTGCTTTAGATTTTTAGATATTATTCGATTTTTAAGTCTTTGCACACCAACAATTTGTCATCTTTTCACCACAGCTTACACAACAGAGCAGTTGAATTCTCGATTCTGATTGGTCAGAATGCTCTATAACAGCAAAGCAACATATGTACTCATATCTGTGACAAATCATTCTAAATGAGTGGAATAGAATAGAAAGTTCCTTAGAGTAACTCTACACTACAGCTGTGTGTTCGGTTGCCAGATATTCAATCAAATCACCTTATTTATCATATTCTAAAGAAAAAAACAGAATGGCCATGACCAAATCTGCATTAACAGCACAATCACAGGTTTAATGTATGTCTAAGCAGAGAGTCATCCTGTTAAAAGTGTGTTAACCTGTGCTGCTAACTGTCTGTGTGATCAGATTTCAGCAGATGCTCCTCGATCTAGCTGGCAAATGAGAGACAGCATACACACCTCGCAAAATCAATCTCTCGGCTCTTATTCCACACGCCGCAAAGGTTAGAGGTCAAATGGGGCAGAGCGGGAGAGCAAGCACTCAGTGTCGTTATTAAAGGCCTTCTCTCTCTCATCTTACACACACACACACACACACACACACAATATTGTAACACTCTATGCCATTTTGAAGATACAATCAACGTGTGGCTGTGTGTGTGTGTGTGTGTGTGTGTGTGTGTGTGTGAGATTCTTGGCCCGTGTTTTCTTCTCTAGGGAGTTGACATCTATTTCCATCTATTGCATTCTTTTCCCCACATCCAGCTGATCGCGTGTCTCTCTTTGCGTTCTCGAGAAACAACCATTCTAGTTTTCATCTATTTCTTCCCTGCTCAGTTCGCTATTTACATTTTGTTATTCAACATCAATGTCCGGCTACGTTCTCCGAGAAAAAACGACGGCTCTCCTTTTCGCCTGATGGAGTGATTGAAGGCGCAGTCACGCCCCCGCTGGCCGCAATCCCGTCAGCACCTCTTAGCCATTCAGGAGGCTATTTCTGAATCATTTTGCGTGCAGCTCCAGCTCTGTGTACAAACCACTCCATCAAAGCCGCCTCGCCTGTGATGGAACGACGCAATTTGTTTGCAAGGTTCAAATTCCTGCACAGCAAGGCTCAATCTCGGCATTTCCATGTGTTGGTTTATTGATAAGGGCGAGTTGACTGTGTGTACCTGGTTTGATTGTCCCTTTGGTCATTACGAAGACGCTTCCAGACACGTTGTGTGAGCAGGAGACAACAGGAAGTGATTTGTTTTCCTGTTTCACCCTGTCGACTGTGTGCAAAGTGGCCAGTTGACAAATGTCTAAAACCCTTCGCTGCTTGATATTGATTCTGTTTTCCGATCTTTTCCTTCATTCACGTGAAGCATGGAAGCGAGTACACACTTGTTCACTTCACTGCAGATTCAGGAGCCTGGTGCTTGGCTTGATCAATCACTGAACCTCCAATCAATCCTCATAGAAATTTCATGAACTTTAAACTGTGACTGACAGTCGAGAGGCAGCTGAAGCAGAGAACCACCAGAGGAGATTAGAGAGATCCCAAACACACACACACACACAGATAATTACAGCCAAATACAGGTTTTACAGCAGCACTTATGCTGTGGTGTGACCTCTGTTTACCTCCATCATGCATGCTGCAGATGTGCAAGTTCACACTTTTTCAAGTGACAGTCACTTTTTTCAAGTGTGAGAGGACAGCAAAAAGGAGTGTGAGAGGACAGTGGAATGGAGTGTGAGAGGACAGTGGAATGGAGTGTGAGAGGACAGAAAGAAGATGGGATAGAAAGGAATTTGAATTTGACAGGAAAGAAGGATTCAGGACAAACATGTCAGAGGACAGCAAAAAAAGGGTTGTGAGAGGCCAAAGAAGGAGGTAGATGAAACATGGAGGAGTGTGACCGGACAAAATGCGGGTAGGAGGGGGTGTGATAAGACAAAAATGCAGTATGTGACTACAAAAATAAGAAATGTGAGCAAGAAAAGTGTAAGAATCAGCAAGAGGTATGAAAGAACAGTAAAATGGGAATGTCAAAGGACAGTGCGAGAGTGTGCGAGAATAACAAGCAGGATTATGAGAGGACAAGAAGAGGAATATTGAGAAGACATGGAGAAGGAATGTGAATGGACAGGAAGAATGAGTATGAGAAGACAGTGAGAAGGAGTGTGAGAGGACAGGGACAAGCTGTGTAAAAGGACAGGGAGAAGACGTGTAAGAGGACAGGCAGAAGGTGTGTAAGAGGACAGGGATAAGGAGTGTAAGAGGACAGGGAGAAGATGTGTAAGAGGACAGGCAGAAGGTGTGTAAGAGGACAGGGAGAAGGAGTGTGAGAGGACAGGGAGAAGGAGTGTGAGAGTACAGGGAGAAGGAGTGTGAGAGGGCAGGGACAAGGTGTGTAAGAGGACAGGCAGAAGATGTGTAAAAGGACAGGGAGAAGGAGTGTAAGAGGACAGGGAGAAGGAGTATGAGAGGATAGGGAGAAGGAGTGTAAGAAAACATGGAGAAGGAGTGTGAGAAGACAGGGAGAAGGAGTGTGAGAAGACCCGGAGAAGGAGTGTGCAAGTAATTTAAAAGGACAGTGAGAAAGAATGTATGAGGACAGTGAGAAGGCATGCAAAGAATCAGAGAGTGTCTGTGTAAATCGTCCTTTGCTCCTTTGATGAACATGTGTCCTCACACGTGGCACCAATTTCAGGAGGAACTTCATGTTGCAGTGTTAGTCGATAACATCACACTCCTCAGGTGGTGGATTGAGAGGTTTTGATACACACTTCCTGTAGGTGTCACTCAGCTTAATCAAGGCAGCACTGAGGCAATTAGCCAACGGGTGATTAGCATATTGAAACGGATGGATGCTGCAGTAATCAGGAGGGTTGCATCACAAAGATGAGAGGGTCGAAGAGGATGGTGTGAGGCAGAGGCGGCAAGGCAGTGTGTAAATGAAAAAAGGGATGAACAGAGCATGAGAGGAAAGCAGGGGAGTGAAGCAACCACTTTACAGGTTTGGACCATTATCTCTGGCTCTTTCCGGCACCTGTGGTTAACGCAGTTCTCGACAATGACTGTGTCAATACTCTCGTACTTATTAAACAAAGATTAATCAACATTCAATCAATTCTGTATTCGCTAATGCTTTCAGCATGATGTCATCTACCCTTACCGATCTTGCATTCTACTATGCAAGTTCCGCAAGAGTTCAGTAAATACATAGCTTCATTATATTTGTATTTTTAACTGAAAGGGAAACTATATATTTTGCATTTCTATGTGAAACCTTTATTTGTTCCATCAGAAAGATATACCAAAGGACCCTTAAGTGTGTTGGATGGCACTGGAGGGTTCTTTGTGTGGACTAAGTGTCCCCATAATAGTAAGAACACTTGATAGTGTGTGTAGTCCCCCATCCCCCCACCCAGTAAAAGGCTTTTACCTGAAAAATCAAAGGAGCAAAACATTTGCTTTTAGCTATTCAGGTCAAAGTTATTTGATTTTAGTTTAAGTGAAAAAGGTATCTCAAAGGTTCTTTGTAGGGATAATGTTCTAGCTTTATAAAATGATTCTACCTAAAACTGTTTTTGAACAAGTACTCTCAACTTCAGACACTCCATGACTAATGAAGCAATGCATTTAGTACCCTTAGTTGGCCACAAGCTTCAGAATATTGATGGTTGTACTTTGATTGGCAGTTAACACTCAATGTACTGGTTTAAGAGTTATATACATTCCCAGCATCACTTAAAAGTTGATAGAGAGTTTGGTTTGAAAAAATAAGTGGCATGTAAACATATCTGGCCATTTGGAAGGCCAGTTAAACAGACTCTTCCTGATAAAGTAGGTAATTCTTGGCAATGTTTAGGTTCAGAAAATCCAAGACTATCTAGCCAAAGCTGTAAGGTTGGCATGTGAGACCACTGACAGGAAAACCCTTCTCTTGTCAGGTTCCTCATAGAACCTTTAAAGGTCACTTCAGATGAACAAACTGAAGAATCTTTAGGGCGCTAGCCTGTTTCTGAAGAAGGTTGGGTATAGGAATAGTGTTATTAAGCTACAGTAACAGTCAAGTGGCTCCAAAAGATATTAAAACCAAAATATGTATGAGTGGTGACGAAAAAAGGTTTTCAAGGCAAAACAGAACTCTTTTGTTTTCAGAAGCCTATACACTCCTGGACTTTGGTTCCCTGCCTTTCCCGAACTTCTGGGCTCATAAAGCTTTAGAGGCCTTTTAAAGAAGTCGTGCGTCACGCGGCGCCACCAATTCTGGCTAAGGACTGAGCAGGTCCCCTGCACACACAAAAAGAGTTCACAGGACCAGTAGTTCCCACGAGGGGTGACACCATTTCTCCGCTCTGTTCAAGCTCACTTTGCTCTACAACAGGTCTCTGAACATGGCATGTGTATGTGTGGGCTTTAAAGTCCCACATCAGCACAGAATGGCCTGCTGTCACTGTAAGAGCTATAAAGTGTTCGGTTATATCCTGGCAGAAGCCAGTGAAAGAACCTTGGTTTATTAGTCAAAAGGTATTAGGGAAAAATCATCCAGTTTTTCATCATAAAAGTATGAATCCTGGTACCCTTGTCCCATATGTTGATGACTGCCAACTCTTGATGGCACACGTTAGATCACCTATGAATGTAATGCCAATACCAAAACAAATCCTTACACACCCAAAAGATCCTAAAGGTCTTCAAATGGCTAAATGTCTTTCGTGGACTATAGTAAAGGTCCCTGACGAAACATGCGATACTTGAATATAAATGCATTAAGAAGCATCTCATAATCTCTCTGAATATTATTTGCTGTAGGTGTGAAAAGCATGGTTGACTGCATTGTATCAGTACATGCTCGAGTGGCATTAATAAACACTGTCATTAGTTCTACATTCATCCAGCCTAGTGTTTCCCATTCTAGTCCCCTGGGAACCCCAGATGGTGCTTATTGTTGTCCTTCCCAACACCCAACACACCTGTAACAAATATTCAGCATGTTGGTGGCTGGATTTAGGTGTGGTGGAGGATGAGAGACAAAAGCTGGTTTACAAGGTAGTGATTATCAAGGACAGTGTAGGGAAATAGAGACCCAGATCCAAATGCCAAATGCTTCAGCCCTAGCCTGGTGGTTCACAATGCAAGCAGATGAGGGTTTTTTTTTTATGTTTCAGCCCCAAAACTCTGGAGTTCTTGGAGGTCCTCAAGAATTGAATGCTGAGTGACTTGATCAAGGATAATAGGGTTTATTTACACCACTGAGTTGACCAAGTGCAACATCCCCCTAAACAGTCTAGTATTAGTCAGTGGTAGCTCAGTAGTTAAGATGTTGGACTACTGAGCAAATGGTTGTGGGTTCAAAACCAACACCACCAAATGCCACTGCTGGGCCCTTAACTCTCAACTAGTTATATAAAATGAGATAAATGTAAGTTGCTCTGGATAAATGTAGGAGACTGACTGGTAAATGTTTATCCAAAACCTGTCTTCTTGAACAAAGAGGGCAAGCTAAGATAATTCTACTTTCTAAATTGGTTCTACTTTGGACTTTCTCTAAATAGAAAATGCACAGGTGTAGGGTTCTTCATAACCTTTAAGTGCTTCCTCAGAATGACAATGCAAAGAATGTATTGTGATCCAAGTCTGAACTTTTTTCACACAGACCAGGGGTTCTACTTGGAATCTTGGACTTATTCTAAAACAGGAACTCTCCAGTAAGGTTCTACATAAAGCTTTAATGGTTCTCTGAGAGGGACAAACCAACAAAATGTCCTTCTGTCCTGGTGATCTATTGCAAATTTAAAAAGTATAATTGTTCCTGAAGCTGAATCATGCTTTTACACACCTTGCCAGTTCTTTCAAATTTGCAATCGTGACACTGTATTGTTTATACAAAGATCTTAAGCTCCCAACCTAACACTCATGAAGCCCTTTCCTGTGTACTGTGTGTAAAAATCTTGGGCATGTCTGGACATGAAGTGACACGTGTCCCTCAGAAAAACACCTCATGTGCCACCACCCCGAGAAAATTATTGTTTGTTAGCACCACTGGAGCGTACACTGATGAAGCTTTTTTCCAGGGATTTGATTAAGCATCTAAAAAGAGGGTTCATATTATTAGACAAAAATGTTCCTCTTCTTCTTCTTCTTCTTCTTCTTCTTCTTCTTCTTCTTCTTCTTCTTCTTATTATTATTATTATTATTGCTTGTAGGCTGTGAAGGAGCAAAGGCAGTAATTTATTTCTGATTGCTGTTTTCGAGAGTCTTGAGTCCACACTGCCAGTCTGAGAGTTTGTAATGCGCAGATCAATGCACCCGATCAATGACGGTTGAGTTATTGCAGTATTTGGCTACTGATTTCTTTCTAGAGATGTGTTTTCCCAGGAAAGTCGATACCCTCAGGCTCGCCTCACTCTCTTTTACTCTCCTCCTTCGCTCCCACCTTAGAGTGCACCTGGGGAGCTTCGGCCTCCGGAGACAGGAGGAGGCAGTTGGTGGGGTGGGGTTGGGTGGAGTGGGCAGGAATGGAATGGGGGGGGGGGACATAGAAGATGGATGAAGAAAGAAACAGAGCGAAAGGATAGTTCAAGAAAGACACTAGGCAACCTACATCTGATATCTGCACTTAATTTCTTAATTTTTCACTTTCTCCACTCATTCCCTGATAAGTAATGTAAGCATAATCTTCTCAACAACCTTCTTCGAGGCTTTTCTTCAGCCTCTTATCATTACTGAGTGCCAGATAAAAGAAGGCCGCATAGGAAAACCTGAAAGTGCTGAAAATTTGCCAACATGTATATCTTCCCTCTCCATCCTTCTCTATCTCTCTCTCCTTCCTTTTTTTTGCGACTTGGACCGTTAATTTTCTAATGACCTAAATGCATGCCTTCCAAAAATGTCAAGCTGGCTTGTTTTCATTTGGAAGCCGTGAGTTGAAAACGAGGCTGTTGAGAGAAGAGGAGGTCGGAAACTCCCTGATGAGAAAAACATGGCTGGGTTTGGATTCACGCGAGTCTTGCCTGTTTAGTAATTAAATCCTGCTTCACATTTCACATCACACGTACCTAGCGCTGTAATTAAGATGCAGAGACTGACGGCGATGCTCATCCGCTATCAAAAAATATCAACACGATGATTCTTGGTGCAAGTAGATGCCAACGTTTTCACAATGGGGGAAAAAAGGTTGTGTTTGCTCTTATGATTGGTGAACTGAAGTGGCAAATTGCTAAGGAGAAAATTCTAGCATAATTGGTTTTTAAAGCATATCTCAGTGGATGGGATGACTCCCGTCATGCTAAAAGGACAAATATTAAACAACGCATTCCACCGTACATTTTTACCCAGAAGCCCTGCCCTCTTGTTTTCTATTGGCTGTACAGGTCAGAATTCACACATAATGTAAAAAGTAATGGCTACTAGAAAGCTACCCAAGAAAGACTTAACAGAACGCATTGTATTTGTCTCATATAAGTCCGTGATAAATCTTCACTTCGTCACTGGATCATACATTCAGCTCAGATTATTGTCGACGATAAAAGCGCATGCTATTTCACGTGTGCATTTTATTCACTCGAGTCTATTCTTTACCATCATCAATGCATTTTTCTTTTACGAGCCCTATTCACAATGTACATCTCATGAAAACCTCATAATGCACCATCGCGCTGTCAGTCAAATCATGGAGATGTCAGTCAGACCAGACATCGCAAAGTCCCGCTGTCCCATTGTAAACTCGTCTTTATGCAAGTGAGGACAAAGGCGAAGCGCGGAGATAAACCTCATGTTTAACACAGAGCCTTAACACAAGGCCCGCTTTTTACGCCGTGACATTTTCTTATCGGGCTAAACAGTCCTTCATCTAACCTTTGAATGGCATCTCGAATTATTCCGATGGAATAAAAAAAGCATCGATTAGACGGAGTGATACTCGGGCACGCTGGAGAACAGACGGATAGGAAGAAAAACGCGACACTGTAGCGACTTGGGGAAACATTTGGGCTCGTTAAAGGGGTAGCGTAGTGACACAAACAGATATTAAATATCAGTTCGAACACAGTGATGTTGAATTCTCAATTCCAGTCGGAAGGTTTATATTAATGTGCGTGTTGTAATACGTTATCGTTTCTATAGTACTCATTTAGAGGGATTTGAAAGGCGGACATTCAACATAATCTTAAAGTTGTATTACATAATTCACCTGTAATCTTGAGTGAAGTGTATAGTGTGTTCTAGTGTGTGTGTGTGTTTGTGTGTGTGTGTGTGTGTGTGTGTGTGTGTGTGTGTGTGTGTGTGTACCTGTGTAGACGAAGCGTCCCGGTGCTCCTTTGCAGAACTGCTTGGATTTGTAGGACAATGTGACCTCCACGACCCCGGGGATGTGTCTGGGTGGCGTCTGAACACGGATAGCGTGGGGTGTGATGAGCTAAAACACAGCACACAACACGTTCAGCTCGATACACATGCATCGATTACACACACCGCTGCACTGTTGAGAATCCACTCTGACCCTTCAGTCAGACACACACACACACACACCTACACTGTTTAATTAACTCTTACAATGCTGAATTATCACTAACATTTTGCTTAAGATGTTACAATCTCTGTGTGTGTGTGTGTGTGTGTGTGTGTGTGTGTGTGTGTGTGTGTGTGTGTGTGTGTGTGAGAGAGAGAGAGA